>NDGN011369086.1:0-15056 GCA_002564285.1 Tympanoctomys barrerae | reverse complement strand
GAAACTGTCTCATTGCTATTTGTTTCTCAATAAAATTATTTTTTAGAAAAAAAAAAAAACATACTATTGTTCTCAACAGTGTTTCGTCTTTTCGAGCTGGGGGTCTCTGTGGTACAGGCTGGCCTAGAACTTAGGCAGTCCACCTGCCTCAACCTGCTGGGTGCTGGGTCTCGACCCAGCCCCTCTGTTGTCCTGGCTTTATCGTCCCATGTCTTTCCCACAGCAACATGTGTTTCTCTTCCTTGTCCTTTTTGATGTAAAATTTATATGCACAGACTCGGATATGATTCATTTTTATTATTTGGAAACATGAGTCTTACCCATAACTCATGGATGAAATTGGCAAGACTTTTGGTCTGGCTTTATTTGATTAAGTATAAGACAGACAATGTGCCGTCTGAGTCCTTCAGTGTGGTGGAGCTCTTTTTGTGATTCAAGCTGATCTGGTAGGCCGTGCTAGAAACTTGGGTCTGCAGGAAGCAGGGCAAGTGTATCTACCAGGCGTGGCCGCGCTAGTTTTTGTTGAAATCTAGTTCAGTCCTTTCTTCTGTCATTTCTATGTGTAATATATTTCAAAATTTATGGTAAGCATTCATCTTTCTTTGGCCTCTGTTCTGTAAGTCTGTTTTCCTGCTTATGCCAGATGGCTCCCCCCGCATCCGTGCCTTTGTCAGTTTGGACTCTCCCTTAATGCCTGCGCTCCGACTGGCAGAACTGTCCTGTGGGATGGATTGAACCAGAAAAGCTGGATTGATCATCGGCTTTCCCAGTTAATACATAGTTGTTTATTTAACATACAGATCAACTACTGGGACCTGCACATTTATTTTTTATTTGTCTAGATATCTTCTGGGTTGTTTTGTAAAGTGTCTTTTTAAAAAAGATTCGGCTTAGGCACATCAGAAATAAGTTACAGAAGAGTCTCAAATAGAAAACTTGTGAATCTCTGATAGTCACAGGCACAAACATGCAGGCACGTAAACTAGGGGACCTTATGTTGCTTTATTCTGTTTTTATCTAAAGCCCTACAGAGCTCATGGTACTGCAGGAGCTGTTTGCCATGGGCTTGCAGTGGGGAACACTGAGGGTACAGACTGACGTCATCTGAAGTACACAAAACACACATAAAGCACAGAAGGGGATGTGCCAGAGGTGGCAGCACTCAGCTGCGGGTGGGGTGGGGCCAGACGAGGGTCTCAGCCTCCCTCCCTCCTGCCTTAGCCCCCTGGCACTTAGGAGCCGGAACTCTTTTGAGCCTGCGCTGCCCAGGACAAACAGGACGCCTCTCAGAGAATCATTAGGCAAAATGCTTAGTTCAGTGTGGGACATAGTAGCGCAATGCGTGCAAGTTCAATTATTAATAAAACCATGATCAATAATAAATATGTCTCCCATTTTGCTGCACTTCACACAAAGGCTGTGTTTGTTCTGGCGGGTTTCCGCCCATGCAAAGAGCCCACATTACCGCGGTGTCGTAGTTACTGTTCTCTTTGCTGGGGCAAAATACACGAGCCTCCAGGTTGAAGGAGGCACTTTGGCTCACAGTCTGTGGAGGTTTCAGCCTGTAGCTGGCTGGCTCCAAGGCAGGGTGGCGCATGGCAGAGGGGGGACAGGGCAAGACAGGCAGGAAAGCAGCCAGCAGCCAGCAGCCAGCCTTTGCCTGCCATCCCGTCCAGGCCTTTTGAGTGGTGCCAGCCACACCCACAGATGTGCTAAGTTCAATCACGGGGCTAATTTAGCACCACACACCTTCAGTCCTTGCGCGCCCGCCCAGGCAGGCAAGCTCTGAGAAGCTCCACCTGTTAGCGCATGAGGCTTTGGGGGACACCTAGAGGCCGTAACGCACGGTCTCTGTGAGGTCACACCCAGTGTTTTCATTGCCCTGCTAGGCTGAGGTCTCAAGCTTTAGCCCACGGTTATATTGAAGATTCGGTGTCCTGGACCTATAAAAAGGGCCTAGAACCCCCGTGTTGGGCACATTTCTCTCACACACTAGCTGCCGTCACCCACAAATTTTTAAGAACTATGTGTCTATCACTTCTTATACTTGGAGAATGAGAGAAGTACAGCGAGGACTTGCACAGTGCGACTTCCGGCTCTGAGGTAAAGCATCTGGCTCTGGATAGATGATCCTCAAATGAGGGGATCTGAGCATGCATAGTGCTATTGAAAAGGAGGCTTCTTTGGAAACTCGGGTCAGTCTGTGAGTGCTGGCCTGGCTGGGGAGGTGAGAATTATGGACTTAGAATCTGCAAAACTGAAAAATTGAGTCACATTCCTTGATTTGCTTCAGCTCTCCAAATATGCGCCGGAGTTTTAGGTCAGGGCTCTAACAGATGCCCCTTCTGATTTGTGGCTAGTGGGCTGACTTAGATAAGTGGCATGAGTACATCTTTAATTTTCTTGGGTTTTTTTTTTTTTTCCTTCAAAATTCCTCTTTGCAAAAACTATGCACCGCTGCCTTTCGGAGTGACGTGCTCTGCAGGTTTGCAGCCCCATCCTTTTGGCAATGGGGCGTGGTGATTTCTTCAGCTTCCTGAGTGAAACCACAGTGTGCATGTGGATTGCAGGGCGGCTCCACAACTGAAATCCACACTGCCCAAGCACATGCTCCGCGGGAACCCCGTACCCCGGCATCCTGAGCGCAAGCAGAGGAAGGTCACTTGATAAAAGAACCTGTGTGTTTTCCTCCAAGTTCTGTTTGGAAAATACCATTTTTTCCTTCTAAGATTACCATAGAGCAAAACCCTATGTGCTTTTCTGAGTTAAAATCTATTCAATCTGTAGCCATCACAGCGGTGTGTGCCTTAAAGACAGAGCTTGTGTTTCTCAGCCTTACCAGCACCCTAGAGCTGCCACCGTCCTGAGATTTTGCCACCAAGGGTCAGAAAAGCCCAATCGTGGAAAGAGTTATTTCCAGGTTCCCGGGTAAATGGTAAATAATTCTCAATGCTTCTGCTTTCGACCTTCGCTTTTGTTGTTCTTTAACTCGGATGTGACCTTTAATTCTATCATCTGTTTATATGAACGACCTATTTTAAATCATTGACTGAGTTAAGATATAAAAGAAGTGCAAAGCGCGGCTCACTTGTGCTACCTCTTTTGGCCTGTTGCGCAGGGGAAAGTATGAAGTGTTAATAATTTTGTGCCTTAACTGTGTGAAAAATTATAAAAATCCCTTGTGCTTCCTGTTATCTACTCTAAAAAATATATTCTCCCTTTCGGTCAAGGCTGCTCAACAATAAATAACTGTTTCTTGTCAAGGCAGCAAGCTCACACAAACTCCCTCCCCAGTCATCTCCTGTAACGTAGTCAGCTTAAGATGTATCTTATAAAAATATACACTTATCACTAAGCTGTAAAAGACCTCTTAGTTATGAACAGTTTGCAGCTGTGTCAAATGAATGCCGTTTCTGTTGTTCTGGGCTAGATAACACATTTGCTTACCGAACTGGATATGATTTCTGTTATAAATCCCCCCTGCTACCTACGTTCAGGGCCGATCAGCCTTCTCCTGCGAGAGAAGTGGCTGGCGGACCTGAGCTCAGGAAATAAAAGGCTCTATCCAAATTCTACCTGGCAGATCTGGTTCCTGTGCAGAGTTGCCCCATCACGGAAAGCAGCACACAGAGTGACAGAATCCGTGAGGGCTGCGGTACAGACGATTGATTTTCTGCGTTGGGCTGCCAGGGGTCCTTCTGCAGGAGAGCCGCCATACCGTCTTCGTGGCCCAGTACAAATGCCAGTGTATTTCTCACAGAGGCGGGGATGCATTTATCTTCCAGAGCCTCTATGTTTGTCTTCCAGAGGAAGCCGCCACCACTCAAAACAGACACCGCCGGCTCTAGCCAGCTAGCATAACCGAGGAGCACATGCACGTCTAAGAAAGTGCCCTGAAATGCTTGAGTGGCAAAGGGCTACCAGGAGACGCCATCTCGCGGTTTCCATGGTGACTGAGCCCAGGAGGGCACTGCTGGAATCGCGGCCACAGCCGGATGCCCTGAGAACCAGTGTGGGAGGGCAGGCCTTGCTTGCTGCCGGGGCTGTGGAAAGGCCAGTCCTTGAAGCTACGCAGGAGGCCAGGCAGGAAGCGAGAGTGGTAGAGACACGCGGGAGGAGGCGCCGGCGTCTCAGACACACAGGCGCAAAGGCTCCCGCCGTGGCCCAGGAATTGAACGCACTCTCTTGGTGGAGTTTTGGTGCTCGAGTGAGGGATGATGGACCGGGGCGCGGGATGGGCTCGCGGTGGTCGCCTGAGCATTCTGAGCCTGGTGGTCTCTGCGTCTCAGTGTGCGCTCTACATTCAGAGTCAAGTCTGGGCAAAATTACAAAACGAGGGAAACGTGGGCTTGCGGCCCTTTGCGTGTGCCCGCCGCACGCGCCCCCTCGTTGCCCGCCCCGGCCCCTCAGCTGTCCCTGGGCCCTGGATTCCTCCCGGCACGGCACGCCCCCCTCTGCCGAACTTCCTCGCCCTTTGCCACATCTGTGCTCAGGGGCAGCTCTCAGCAGTTGCTGAAGCGCTATGGGACTCACCAGTCCAGGACAGTGAGCCCTGGGAAACGCACATGCGCGTGTTTATAGCGAACTCAACTGGGAACAAGACTTTATGACCAGTGATATCTTTAATGCCGAGTTTTAGGTGCCCAGGGAGGAGCTGCCGGGCAACAGAAGGGTAGGCGGGAGTTCTGTGGAAGGCGGGTGTCACACCATGTGCATTGCCCCCTCTGTTCACCCGGCAGTGTGAGAACATTCTGGGGCTTTTCTCCCCGTGTGGCCTTGTGACCTCAAGGTTGTAGTTTCTTCATCTGCGAATGGAAAGCAGTAGCGAAGCCTTCTCGTAGCATACCTAGTATTCCGTACTCCTGGCCTTCCGTGTGGGTCTCGGCAGGGCTGGGAATGTTGACGGTCCAGTCCACATGCAACACACAGGGACTGAGCCCTCCTGCGAGGCAAGCGCATCACCATAGGCGGGGAGCTGCCAGAGATTCTCTGCAGAGCTTTCATTTGGCGCAGTGGACAACTTTATCATGTAAGACAGGAGGTTGGGCTTCTGGAACGGTTGTTGACACAGAGGACATAGTTTGGTCGGCGGATCCAGGCCTCGGCTCATCCTTTAGTCTTGATATTTATATAGGTCATTCCTAATAACTCAAAAGAAGGGGTTCAGTTAATTCTGTGGATATTTACTGAACCTCTACTGAGTCCTGGGCACTTTGCCGGAGCCTTGGGAATCAAAGGTGACAGCTGTGATGCAGCCCTTGCTCTGCGAGACCTGGAGGGGGAATGACCCTCTAGAGGCAACCCCATTCCAGGTTGATGAGTATCTTTATTGCTGGTATACTGGCAACAGGTAGTATGCAGTGGTGGCCCTGTGGGTCACCTAGAGCCCACTCGGCTGAGCTTGCGTGGACCCAGCTGGTCTGTTCTGAGGTCGCACCTGGCGTTGGTCATTTCCGCTGTGTTGCTTCTCCACTTGACCTTTCAGAATGGTTACTTCTCCAAGAAGTATTTGAAGTTAAACAGCAGTCCCAGCCTCTTGGCAAGGGAGCAATGAGGTGTGTTTGTGCTCTTCATGTTCTGGTGTTCCCACTCTGGCTACAGAGGGGACTGAAGCCATCCTGGTCCTTTCTTAAGTAGACAGCAGCTTCATGGAAAACTTCCACCTGCCACTTTTATGACTGTTGTTTGTTCTTGTTTTTCTTGTGGGGGAGAGGGGCTTACAATTTGCCAGCACCTGCACAGCTGTGATGCATGGAAGGAGGCCTTCTCCGTTCAGCCTTGCCCTGGATTCTCACCGGATGGAAAGAGAGATGGGTGCCGTGGGGGGCAAGGCTCTGCAGGAGCATCTGATAACTCAGAGACAATACGGCGTGTAAGACAGCTGGATGGAGGCGACAAGGGGGACGCAGCTGCCTGCTCTTAGAGCCTTGCCTTGAACAAGACGCTCCTGGTTCTCTGGGAAGGCTTGACTGAACTTGGTGATGGGCTTGATCTGTCCAGCATGGAGCCTGAATGTCTCAGGTGAGCCCCAGCATACTGGACACTGGCAGCCCTGGAGTGAGACACCTGAGCTTTCTGGCGCCGCAGGCAGTGCACAAGTGGAGTCTTACCTGCCAGAGGGGCTGCTGCTCCCAGGGGAGCAAGTGGGCCAGAGAAGGGAAAGCTCTTTTTGGGCCCTGCTTTGAGAGAGCCTGAGACGTAAGCACAGATGAAGGATCCCTCTATGAAGGCTCACGTGTCGCGCTGATATTTGCATATAGGATACATGCAGTTGTCACCTGCAGACCAGGCAGGGCTGGAACATAAGGAAGGAGAGTACACGTAGCCCTCCATAACTGGGTGCGGGGACTTCCAGGAGGCCGTGGTGGAGCGAGGGCCGAGATGGTATCCACTCCCTCTCCTGAGGACTCAAGCCCTGCGGTCTTGCTAGACGGGCACAGAGCCTCAGCTGCACAAGAGAGCATTCAGAACCACAGGGTGTCTCCTTTAGGCTGCGCGGTGGAGTTTGTGATAGGCGGCAGGGCAGGGCCATTGTGCTGCCCGTCCTGATGCTAGGGAGTAGCAGGTGTCTCTCTCGCACTCTTGTGCTGCTGAAGGAGCCCTGCTGATCTCCGCAAGCCCCCCGAGGCGCCGAGCCGCAGCTGCTCCCCTGCTCGCTCAGCCCCAAGTTCCTACTCGGCTTGTTGCATACTTGCGTAGGGATGGGCGCTACACCTGCGCAGTGAGCAAGGGCTCGCTAGAAAGTGGGCTCCATGTGGACGGAACCTTTCTGTCTTTGACCCCTAATTCCTCTTACAATGTGTGGGACATAATAGGTGCAACATAAACAACAGAGTGAATGTTGAGCGCAGACACCGGCTGGATAGGACGCGTTGCCGGCAGCGCTTCTCCAATCCCTGTGACTGATGACAAGCCCTTGCCGGGCGCTTTCTCTCCGCCTTTGGCATAGTTAGTTCATTTACTTGTCTATTTTCTCTCATTTTATTGAGAAGGGGCCTGAGGTGTGTGGCAGTCAATGACCAGCGTAGGGCTGCGTGTCTCTGAAGATGGGGTGGCGCTGGAACAGCTCGCGGTCCCCACTTGTCGGGCAGCGGTCCGATCTAGACCGGCGGGGCGCGTCTATTTGCCGGTGAGGAGGCCTTGGCCGGAGCTGGGTTTGTTTGTCTCTGGGTGCTCTGGGGAGAGGCTGGGCAGCCCCTCCCAGGGGCTGTTTACGGCTCCCGGGAACAGAAAGTGTTTATTTTAGCAGAAGCGAGCCTGCGTTCACCCCTGGTCCCACCGGCTCCTCTTCCGTCTTGGCTGCCACAGTCTGGTGTTTGTGTTGCTGGCCCCAGTGACCTTCACACACACAGAGGCAGAAATGGTCAGAGCAAGAAGAGATTGTGCAAGGGGAAAAATAATACAGATTGGATAGATTTATAGTTTGTCTGTCTGCCAAAGGAAAAAACTTACGAAAGCATACATCTAAATTAGGGTCAGAGAAAATAGAAATCCAGGTTAGGGTCATCAAGTAGAGGCAGGAATTAGACTAACAACGCCACAAGAACTTCCGCACGGAGCTGGCACTGCGCTTACCTTCAGCCAAACCAACGAAAGAAACCTGATCAGCTCTCCTCGTGCCAAGGCTGCGGCACCGAGAGCCTAGAGGCACGGGAATTGGCCGAGAGCGTGGACGCAGCGGCAGCGGCAGGGCGGGCCGGCCCCGTGCTGCCAGAGCGCATCATCGAGGAGAAGCGGCGCACACCTGCACCGAGGCGCGCTCCGAGCTGTGCCCTTTGCTGCGGATGCGCAGTGGGTGTCCAGTGAGATTCCTCACGAGCATGGAGCACACAGGCTCAAGTTCAGCTGGCATTTCTAGTGTGTGTGACTGTGTGACTTAATCATATCGTTGTGTATAGGGTGAAGCCACTACTTAATGCCAACAAGTGTCCATTTTTAAGAATACCACTGTGCTCATAGTGGTACTACAAGCATCTCAGTGCTGTGGGTTCTGTGGGATGATGATGCAATCATCGTGCACTCTGATGCAGACCTCGTGTGGCGTGGCTCTGAGGATCGTGTTGCAGGATGGTAAAATACCTTGCCCTTGTGTATGACTTAGGATTTATAAAGCAGTTCTGTTCATGCTTGGTTTTCAAAAATCACTGGTCTTGTTTCATGCTTGGGAATGCTGAGTCCTAAGGAAACAAGAAGTCAGGAATCAGAAGACGCCCCTCGGTCTTGGCTCCATTCAGTGGTCTGCGACAGTGACTGGCTCAGTGTTTGCATTGCCTTTTACAACATTCACGTGGAGCAGGAGGGATGCCTTACAGCAGCAGTCACTTGGGAGGAACACGGGAGTTGGGAACGACAGTCTCCTAACGCACTCTGAGCATCTGCCCGGAAGCACAAGTGTCACCCACCTTCGCCAATCCAGCCACCTTCCGTGCCACCCTTGTTCAGTGCTGTGATGAGGAGCAATGGGAAGCCACTGGCATAGCTGGGTGCAAGTCTTTCGGTGGGAATCAGTTGTATCCTGCTCTCTGAAGGCCAAGAGAGGGGAGTGGTAGGTGCTGCAGCCCATGCCGTGACTCCGTCATCCTTTTCAATAGGGACTCTCTCTCCCTGGACAGAGGAGACCGTGCGTTTGTTCTTCAGGAAGCCTGGTGTTTGTCCTGGGAAAGGTGACCGTCATACAGTGACCCGAACAGGCCTCTTCTCAGGAAGAGAAGGGCTCCCAGGCTGTCTGTGCCCCGTCGGTAGCGTCCACAGCAGCATCCAACGCTGGCCTTCCCCTGTTAGCATCCGCGTGCTCTAGAGCTCAGAGGTTCAGGAAACCCTGCACTTCTTACCAGCCCCACGAGGGAGCTACAGTAGGGCAGACCTGTCCTCCTTTCTCTAGAGTGTAACTCTGGGCAGACGTTGGTTAAAAAGCCCTTCATGTTGTGGGTAGAAACTTGTCGGACGCCATGAGCCCCTCTGCCGAGTTAGCGACCCGGCCACCGCCCAGGCCGTAGTAAATGAATTAGGGTTCAGCACAGTTCCTGGGGAGCACCGCTGCTGGAGGTGGTGGAGGGATGTATCTCGACGCGTCGCAAGAAATTCTTCTACCGTTGAACACCTGAGGCCATTAGAGAAATCCAAATGAAGACAACACCAAGATTCCATCGTACTCCACAAAGAATGATAGTCGCCAAGAAAACAATTAATAATATACACTGGTGACATTGTGGGGGAAAAGGGACCCATCTGCAGTGGTGGCGGGAATGCACACTGGTACAACCACTGTGGAAATCAGTGGGGAGAGTCCTCAAAATAGTGAAAATAAAGATTCCCTTTGACCCAGCTGTTCACCTTCTAGGTCTCCTCCTGAAAGGCATCAGATTACAGTGATGTGTGTGTACACGTACTCATTGCAGCATGATTCGTAGTAGCTGACTCTCAGAAGTGACCTACATGTCCATCCTCAGATAGTGGGTTGAGAAAATGTAGTATTTGTACATCGTAGAGTATCACTCTGCCATAAAGAAGGATAAACTTGAATTATTTCTAATAAAATGGTTACACCCTGTGACCAGAATGTGAAGTGAAATAAATCAGACACAGGGCTTAAATGGGACGTGATTTCTCTTATGTGAGAAACCCAAAATATAATAAAGAGGGCGGGGCTGTAGCTCAGCCACACAGTGCCTGCCTAAAGTGCAAGGTCCTGACTTGGACTCGACTCCTGGTGCAAATAAATAAGCAGAATAGAAAGAAATCTTTTGCAAAAGGGGACAGAGAGGTGAAGGGAGTGATGGGAGGAGAAGGGAAGGAAACGAGAATGAAGACGCGCTATGTGCCAGCACCAGCGCCCCACGAGTGTAATCATCGTGTGAGGGCAATGGTATGGTGAAAAGAACTTTTAAAATAAGAAATAGTTTCACAGACGAAATGCTCTTGGAATATAAGCACTTGTCAGAAAATCTTGCTAGGGGAGCATCCTGCTTCTGTATGAGCTTTTTAAGTTGATTTGAGAGTCTGTAGAGTTTCTTTCAAGACCGATAATGATTCTGAGCTTGAGAGTTCTTTCTCTGTGTTTCCCAGGCATTTCCAGTGAGACCCTTCAAAGCATCTGGGAAAATGGTGGCCCTGTCCTTGAAGATCTGTGTCCGCCACTGCAATGTGGTGAAGACCATGCAGTTTGAACCATCCACAGCCGTGTACGACGCCTGTCGGGTCATTCGGGAACGGGTCCCTGAGGCCCAGACGGGGCAAGGTGAGTCCCGTGTCTGTCACGTTCTTCACCCTGCAGCATCGGTGGTGGAGGCTGTGAGTGGCGTGCATGTGCCTGCCCCTGGCTTCTCTTGTCAACCCCAGGTCACCAGTCAGCGCCGACACACCCGTCGTCCTGCCCTTCCCCCTTCCCATCATGCTCTGCGGCTTATGTACCACTCTTGACTGACTGGATCCCATTAACTCAGCAAAGCACCACAATTCTACACTGGCACCTGTGGGCTGTGCGTTTCCCAGCCCTGTCTCCCATGCGTGATGCCTGCTGGTCACCATCCCGACCTGGGGCAGGTCCTGCATTGCCAGCCTTTCTGAAGGGGCTTTGTGAATTTTATCTCAGATCTTAAAAAAGGGGGGGGACCTGTTCCATGCTTTGTTTGAGATGTGATGAAACTACTGGCCCCTATTCATCGGTGTCCAAATTAAAGCCATTCATATAGTATAAAATTGATTTTCCACTTCCTTTTGTCTCCTCTACGTTTCCTTCCCTTATTCAAGTGTTTATCTGATTGAGAATAGAGAAATAGGAATCACCTTTAAATTAATAAACCTTCAGTGTGAAAGTGGGTAAAACATGGCTTAAAAATGGAAGCCTAAGAATCGCCTTAACCAGCTGGGCATGGTGGCACATACCTGAGTGTACCTCCAGCACTCTGGAGGCTGAGGCAGGAGGCTCGCCACGAGTTTGAAGCCAGCCTGGGCTTCATAGTGAGTTCAAGGCCAGCCTGAACTGCATAGCAAAATGCTGTCTCAAAAATGGGGGGGGGGGGAACCACGTCCTCCAAGATTTGGTCATCTACATTACTGCTGTTACCTTACTTTTCACTTCCTATTTTGTTGTTTGCTTTCAGAGTTTTTACAAAATTTCTTTGGGGCAGCTTGCTGTAAGCTCTGATGAAGGTGTGAGTAAACCTTTAAAGACCTTGAAGCTAGGGCTGGGGAGATAGCTCGGTGGTCTAAGCTCCTGCCTGGAAAGGGCAAGGACCTTGGTTCGACTCCTGGTACCACATGCTCTGCCCACCCCGCACTGAGCTGGCCACCAGAGCCAGGTGTGGTGACCCACATCTGTCATCCCAGAGCTGGGGAGGCTGAGACAGGAGGATCACTACGAGCCTAAGCTGCATAGCAAGACCCTGTACCAAATAAATAAATAAAATAAAAATAAAGACCTTGAAGCTTTGCCAAGAAGCAGCAGTGCTCATGTCCCTGCCGGGGTCTCTGATTTTCTTCAAGAAACTTCTGTGGAGAACACGAGGTTTAATTTTCTAAGTGTTTTCCTAATTTGTTGAAACTGGGAGGCAGAGGCTTCATGTTACGGGGAACTCCTACCAACCCGACACTGTCTCCCACTGGATCTTCTGTGCTGTAAAGCCCCCAGCAGTCCCCGTGTCCAGACAGCCTTGCGCTTAAGAGGTCACTTTCTTAGTTGGGTTTTTTTTCACCCAAGTTGTTTGCCTTTGGTTTTGTGGTGGTAAGAGGGATTCAACCTGGGGCTTCATACTGAGCTGTATCCCCAGTTCTTTTTTTCTTTTCATTTTGAGGCATCTTACCAATGTGCTGATTTTTTTTTTTTTTTTATCCAGTCTGGGCTCAAACTTTCCATCCCCCTGCCTTAGCCTCCTAGAGTACTGGGATGACCAGGTATGTGCCACCATACCCAGTTTCTTGGCCTGGTCTTTATAGTAAGGGCTAGAGAACAAACCCAAATTCTGTTGCAAATCAATTGGGACTGCCTTGTTCCTGTGGTACCCTAGCATTCAGACCCAGCTGTAACCCCCAGATCCTCACGAAACAGAACCAGTTTTAGGGGTGTTGCCTCTGCCACTCACTTCTCCCCTCCCCACTGGCTCTGGTCAGTCGGCCACTTGTGGGCCCATCAGGAAACGTCTTTTTGATGACAGACTCCACAGCCTTGCTGTGGTGGGAGGCTCAGGGCTGCTGAGCCAGAGGTGGCCCTGCTGACACTTTGCCGCCTTTCTACCTTTGTCTTTGTGTTCCAGCTTCCGACTATGGGCTGTTTCTTTCGGATGAAGATCCCAGGAAAGGGATCTGGCTGGAAGCAGGCAGAACACTGGATTACTACATGCTGCGAAATGGGGTAGGCTGCCGTCTGACCTGATTTCGTCATGGCTTTGTCCCTAGACCTTCTATGGAAATGGTGTCATCCCAATATTTTGATTCAAGGCCATTATATCTGTAGTTCCCGTGTAAAGTATTGTCCAGTGGTGAGAAAATGTCAACTATCCAAATTCTTCAGATTGATTCCATTTGGGGTATTTTAGGCAGCTTCTCCATACCATGTTGGACAAGGAACTCAAGAGACAAGATACAGGCATCTTCTGTGAGGATGTAAGTGTGTTTCTGACAGAAAGCCAGACAAGGGAGAGAGGAGAAAATGGGAGATAATTCTAAAGAAAGTCCAAGGCCAGATTTTAATTAGCATTTTGTTTTTGAAGATAAATTTCAAATAATGGATGTGATTTTAATAACTACTAGAATAATAACAACATTTAAAACAGCTGTTAATGGATGTGAGGAGAAATGCTGTGTTCACCATTCCATTCCATCCGGCCTAACTTCCACGACACAGGCCCTTTTTGAGTGAGTTGGATCTATCAGATTAACGAGTGTTCCACAGAGTGAGAATGAAATATTTGGGTTCCCTCCATAGTTCTGTTTTTAAGAAGCATAATAAAATTTTTTTTAAAAAGAGGCCTCTGATTTCAAAAGTAACTTCCCAAGTGAACGCCCTTGTGCAGTCTCGCTTGAGCCTCGCTGCAGTACCAGGCGTCCTGCCCGCACTGTGCTGAGTCCTCAGCCGGAAGGAGCTGGCTCGGTGGAGGCATTTCCGTCAGCATTTGCATCCATACATTTACGTACGGCAAATACATGTGGTGAACGCGTGGGTGGTAAATTTTACAGCTCAATTGCACTTTCCGTGTGTCGGTGGTAAAATGCTTATGGCGGAATACAGGTACTTAGATGCTGTCCTCTGAGAAGGCGCGTGGCCCTGCCCCTCCCCGCGCTCACTGGCGCGGCCTTTCCCAGCCTGGTGTCTCATGCCGTCACTATTTCATGCAGGGCAATCTTTGGTCATGAAGCTGCTTCTGGGCTTGGGCGTTCACATTGATTTTAGAGAAATCTTTATCAAAGCAATTATTGAGGACTGGAAATTCTGTATTATAGAAGCTTCTGTAATAATGAAAGAGTACTGCTTCCTAAGAAAAATTTTTAAGGACATTTTGAAAATATGAAGAAGTCAGCACCTGCTCGGAACTTTCCTTTCTCCTCCTCTTGCTCCTCTTCCTGCTTCCCTTCCTCCGTCTTCTCCTTTTCCTTCTTCTTCTTCCTCTAGAAAAATGCTTGGATTTGTTACCTGTTTTCCCATGCATGTGAAATCCATGAACGGTTTGCATTCTAGGACATTTTGGAATACAAAAAGAAACAGAGGCCTCAGAAGATCCGGATGCTGGATGGCTCTGTGAAGACAGTGATGGTGGACGACTCCAAGACCGTGGGAGAGCTCCTCGTAACCATCTGCAGCAGGATAGGTGAGTGGTCACAGCCCCAGTGCCCCCGCCCCAGGGACCCCGCTCCAGTGACCCCCCACCCTAGGGACCCCCGCCCCAGTGCTGTGTTTTGCATAACACCCCCCCTTTTTTTTCCAGAGAATGGCTGGGGGTAGGGGTATTGGGACTAAAACTCAGCACCTTGCACTTGGCAGGCTGAGCTGCTGAGGTAGATCTCGGGCCCTTCTGTCTTCTTTTTTTCCACCCTCATCTGGTGTCTGCCTAGTTTTGTTCTTCCCAGTCCAAAGAGAACACGTCCATTGTCCTGACTTGACAGCCTACTTGTAGCATTGTAAACACAAGAACTTATCACTGGGTCACCATGAAAACTTGTGTTTCTCTTTCAGAAAACATGTATTTTCAATTGAGAGGAATTCTTAAAATTTTGTGCTATTCACCCCCGTTCCCCGTGGATGTCCCAAGTCTCCCTGAGTATCATGGTGACAGCCTGTGTGGCCGACTGTTGGGCAGATTTTCTTCTCGTGGCTTCTGTTGGTCTCCTCAGAGGGCAACAGTGCCTTCTCCTCACATGAAGGACTTTACATACTTGGGAAGAGCAGGCCGCCCTGTCTTGGTTGTTCTTCGGGCTGTGGGAGCTGAGTTCTGTCCTCTCACCTCCCCTGCACTGCACCTGCTTTGCTCCCATTCCTCAAGATGCGGATCTTCTGGGCAGCCTGAGTAGATTATCTCGGGCCTGAGCCCAGGGCTTTGTTATTTTAGTTGTTCCATTGAAGTACATGGGCAGGTGAGCACAGAACAAACCTGGGATAAAAGGCTCTGGGTCAAGAGGACGGGTGAGGTTAACATTACGCAGCAGTAGTTTGCACTTCAGCTCTGATCAGTAGGGTAGAAGAACATGCGCCATGCGGGCCCAACAGTATTGGATTATTACTTTTTTTTTTGGCGGAACCGGGGATTGAACTCAGGCCCTTGCGCTTGCCAGGGAAGTGTTTATTCCACTGAGCCATCCTGTATTGGATTATTTCTGTTGCCTCCTTTAAAGTGGCCTTCAGTTGATGAGGCTTAGGACTTAGGCTACACAATGTGTAAGCCCTCTTGTCTTGTGCATGGCCTAAAGCCGTTTAATGTGTGGGAAAGCAGGTAAGAAAACTTAAGTACATGCTTTCCAAATTGAAAGGGGCAGTAGTTAGAGCATGTGTTTTCAGGTCAGTAAGACTTTTTTCTTTTTTGGTGTTTTTTGTGTTTGTTTGTTTTCTTTCTTTTTTTAATTTTTTT
>NDGN011369071.1:1960-20363 GCA_002564285.1 Tympanoctomys barrerae | reverse complement strand
GACAGGATATCATGTCTGCATCTTATACTATGAATAATCACTATGAAGACAACAATATGCAATGCATTAATTATTGAAACTGTCCTAACCTGTTTTGAAACTGTCTCATTGCTATTTGTTTCTCAATGAAAGTAATAAAAAATTACACTAATGTTTCTAATCCTGCAAGTTATGGGCATCCGTAGGATAAACATTAGGGTCAAGACTAGAATTCCCAAGGTTCCTCAGCTTCCAATTAGAAAAGCAAGCCACAGATGCAATCTTCCTGTCACTGGCAGAGTGGCAGAGTAGGGCCACGTGAATAATAAGTGAGCGCTCCCACTGGCCTGCTCAGGACCTGCCAACAAAACTCCAGGAGGCTCCTCTGTGGGGGCAGCCCCAGAAGGACTGAGGACGGTGCGGGAGACCACGGAGATGCGCACACCACAGGCCAGCTGCCTCCGCAGGGCACCCTCACAGCTTCTCTGTGTTTGGTTCTAGCCATTTTGTAGATCAAACACTTTATAATGTGACAAATTATTCAAATGTTTGGCGAATAATTTACATAAATTACTTCATAAAATTTTACCCCTGTATCAGCTCTGGGAACAATGAGGCTAAGAAAACGCAAGCATTTCAAGAACATGATCGCCATAGAGATGCCTGCTGATCCTCTAAGCACCCACTACTGTACATTTCTTCGCCGTAGCAGAGATCCACATGTGCAGACACCTGCCCTCCTTGGGGCCCTGCGCACTGCTGCGGAGTATCCCTGGATGGTTAGCTCCTGCCCCACAGCTCGAGGTCCCTGACGCCTCCCTCCAGAGGAGAAAGAGGCTGCAGGAACTTGACCAGGCAACTTCAGTGACGCTGCCGTGACTGTCAAACACAGTGACTTAAGAACTTCCGCATCACTACATCGAGCACCTCTTAGCTCTGCCCTATTAAGATTGTTATTGAAAGTGTGCTTCACATTCAACTGATAAGAAGAACTCCTGTCTCCATGAAGCATAGAGCCGAGGGGATCCCGCTGGGCCACAGAGCTAACCTTGGTGCTGCAGGCTTCAGGCTCAGCCCAACTCCACGTTGTCCTGAAGGCCATCCCTGCTAGGGCCGTGGTGTAGCTTAGCACATATTTATTTGTTCTTAGTGTTATTCTTAAATTGGTATTTTAAACAGGTTTTCAATCTTAGGGCTACTTTGTTAGTAGCCCTGGGAATACCATACCATTCCATGAACTGTACATCGGTACTATGTATTTTATTTTAAAGAAATAATAACATCATTCATGGTTTGTGTTTTAATTTCTTTTATAAGTATAGAACAAATGATAAGGATATTATTGTCATCTTGGGGGCATTGTATGAAGATATGTGATAAAATATCAAGAGTGTTTTTGCATAGTGGATTCAGTTCACCTTATTGATGTAAAAATCTAGGGCAATTTATCCTGGTAGTAATGGCCATGTCTGTTTGTATATTTCAAATGTTGTAAAGCTTAAAATGTCTTTATATTCCCAGAGAATGTGCACATAGCTTAAAATTTCTCTATATTTGTAGAGAATATGCCCACATGTTTTAAAAAATTGTGGCCCGTATCTGTGGGCCACGCCCGTAAGCCGCCTCTCTGTGGGTGCCCGGCTGGCACCTCACACATCCGAGACACACATGCCCTGCAGCCTCCCTTGCTTGGAGCTCAAACCACAGCTGCGTGTGCCCTTCCTCTGTGCCCAGACAACTCTAAGCTGACTGCTGGGAGCCAGAGCCACGCAAGTCCACCACGCTTTCCACCGTGCCCCTGCTTCTCTACCTGCTCCTGGAGTCTGCACATGGCCTGGGCACCTCCAGAGTGCACATTCCACCAGGTGACACACACTCATGCAGATGACATGCTCCACTCCTGACATCCGCATTCAATCTACCTGGCATCCTGCTCTCCCACAGGACATCTTGGTCCCAGTGTCAGTCCCACTGAATCATTCCAGCAGAGCATCTCAACCCCACTGGCTGTGTAACTCTAGCAGAACACCTCAGTGTGATTGGCTAACTCCAGCAGAGCATCTCTATCCCTTTGGTGGTGTGACTCTAGCAGAACACCTCAATGTCACTGGCTAATGCCTCCAGAGTATCTTAATCCCATTGGCTGTGTTCTCCCAGACCAGGAGTGGATTTCAATCTGACTTCCTGGACATAGAGATTAATTCAGAAGTGGGCCTGGAGGAAGAAGCATGGCTCCTTGGAGAGGTCCTGATGGGTGTGGCAGAGCAGACAGCTCACCTGCAGGAGACCTTGGTGAGCCACAGGAGGCCCCGTGCAGCCCCTGGTCTTCACTGTAGCAGGCACGCTGGCCTGGAGGGAGCTGGGGCCCACCTGCTCGACCTGCTCGGGCAGAGACCGCAGTGGAGCCTCCAGTCAGGCTCAGATGACAGGCTGAGCCCGAGGAGCACAGCAGCAGGTTATCCGCTAGATTCTTGGGAGGAGAGAAAATCAAGAGCCGTGAAGACAACCCTGGTGTGTGATGCTTCGGGCGAAAGAGCTCTTCCAGAAAAGCAGACTGAGCAAGAGTTCAGCCAGTTTAAAAACTCATGAGCAGAGCGCTGTGTGGCAGGCAGAGCTCTGAGGAAACGCTCGTCGGCCAGAATGCACGCGAGTAATGCTTTTCACTCTTTGTTTCCTCAAACTTCAGAGGCAGGCAACTTTACAAACAAGCAAACCCATTTTTAAATTGATTCTTGAAAGATATAATGGATGTTATCTCAGCCTGTATTTAGTAATGTAAAGTACTTCTCGGACTTTCACTTCACAGTCATCCCTGAGTCCAAGGCCAGCCTGAAGCATGCGAGCAACACGCTCTGCCCACCCGAACAGACGGACAAAACCAGAATCACTATTGCTAAGGTCCCTGGAAACGAGAGGAGAGAAACGCTTCAGCACAATGCAAACCAGGAGCAAGGAAAATACCATTTGCTGCTTTACTTTGGAAATTAATAAAGATGTTAATATATTATCCACGTGTCCAAAAAAGTTTAAAATGCCAGAATTTCCTCAAATGGGCAATGGATTTTTTAAAAGAAATGAATCATTTCAACTGAAATTCAGTTTCTCTGGAATCTGTTCTCAGATCCTGCCCTCCATTTCCCACATCTCTATTGGTGATCTGTGGTAAATACTTCTTAGCTATTTATAATTGCACTATATACATGTTTATTAACTCATAAAATGCATGCTTTCAGACTCGCATGAATATTTACAAGCATGTGTCAGTTGTTTGGGTATTCTCTGAAATCTCCTCAGACTTCAGCACTGTGGGGATACTTAACCACCTCTACAATAAGATGTCTAGATGAAGCCAGGCGTGCCAGTGTGTGCCTATAATCCCACTGTTCTGGAAGGCTGAGGCAGGAGGATTTCAAATTCAAGCCAGCATGGAATTGGATTATGTAGGGTTTATTCAGTTGTTTCATTTTATTTAGATGCTTGGCTTAATAGTTGTTTCAACCCTCAGCCCTGCTCCTACCCCAATACCTTGAGAGAATTGCAAGCTTCCTAGCTCTCTCATGATGCGAGAGACACACGTGCTGGCTCCAGATTTCTGCTGCTTAATTCTGGGAAGGGCGCTCTTGCACATGCCTTAAGCAGCGTGCGTGTGCTTTATGAAGGTATGGCCTCTGAGCTCGTGCCTGTATTGGACATTGCCCACCTGCTTTTCGTGTTGCTACACCGGCTTACACTTCCAACAGCAACTGGAAATGAGCCCCTTTCCTGAGCTCTTGTGCTCCAGTCTCTAGGTTAAGCTGCCACCAAACTGACCACAATTCAGTGCTGTCTCAGTGGCACCGTGCAGTGTGGCAGGTGTAAGCCACACCGTGTGGCCTCGTTCTTTGTTCCTTGCTAGCTGGGAGTTTTCTTTCCTTCACCACCTTCTGGTCAGTTTCTACATTTGCCACCCACAGGTTACTGATTACATGTTGCAGATACTCCACAGCCCATGCTCTACCTTCTAATACATCTTTAATTTTAATACCCTCAAACGTCCCCATCTTTCTGTTATTATGAGTGGTTTTAGTTCTAGTGAAAAATATTCTCTCACTTCTCTTAGAGCCTTTTTCATGGAACAACACACTTCCCATATTTTTGTGTGATGGCTTTAAAGGTATATTTTATAAGTAACATTTTAACTATGTGAACTTAACTTGGGGAAGAACTACTAGTAATAACCCAGAAGCACTGACACCTAAGCTCTGGGCTGTGCTGCAGCTGGCTGATTTGGACATCACGGACCGTGCAGCAGCTCTGGTGTTTCTTAGGCTGGAATATGCGCAGCATTGAAAGGGTCCCACACAGTTTTTAAATTCTATATTCTTTCGTATGAAGTTCAACATTGCTTACATCGAAATAAATTACTTTACATTCATTTATTCTAAATTGAATATGTTTTCAGTACTTTAGGTATTTGAACATCTAAAATAAGATTGTCAATCTTTCCTTATAATTTTGCCAGCTCGGGCTTTGTGCATTTTTTACTATTTGAAAATGCTATTACCTCCTTAAAAGTTTTACTCATATAGTTTTGCTGAATTTATATCTTATTGCTATGTTGCCATAACTTTTATTACACAGCAAAAGATAGCTTTAGAGGCTGACACCTTTGAGCATGTGCATGTGCTCTTTGCATATGAGTCATAATATTTGAATGAAGATGAAGGTCCGGATTTTGCAAGGAGGGCTATCAGAATTTAAGGAAAAGTACATGAAAAAGAGTCAGGAAAGGCAAGAAAATGGAAATTCTAGAGATGAAAATATTCTCATGCCTCTGGGTGAATCAAAGCCAGAGAATGTAAACCTTAGAAGGAGTCTGCTCCCAGAGGGGTTGCCGACTGCTGAGTCAGGAGCGCAGGCTGCCTGCCGCTCGGGCTGTCCCAGCACTCGTGTGGAGCAAACTTCGAGCAAGCGCATTGCTTTCAATCAAATGAGAATACAATCTGCTATGAATGGAGTAGGTGGTGGGAAAAAATAAAGCAGCTTTTAATTAGGTACTTTCAAAGTGAAAGGAAGACAAAGCACACCTGGCAGGAGAAAATCAAATAAATCGTCTTCTCAAATGCAAAGAAAAAGAAAAAGGAAAAGGAAAGAAAGGAAAAAAAATAGAAACCCACATCTTGGGAAAGGACTTCTTCTGAGGCCAGCTCTGCCCAGCCAGGCCGAGGCAGGTCATGAGCACGCGACACACAAACATGACAACGGCAACAGCTCATGGACTTAAATATATTTTCCTCTGTGCTGGAGACCCACGTGGATCCTGTACAGCAAAGTGCAGCCGAGCTGCCCATTTTCATTTGATGAAGGTGACAAGTGCCAGCATCAGGACACCAGTGTCACATGCAGTGTGTGGCCCGCTTCCCACCATACTCGGCCCAGCCAGTCCTGACCTGCCATCCCTCCTCGTCTTCCTCTGAAACAAGGTCTCTGGCTTGTCTCCATGACACACCCATTGCCTTAGAACGGAAAGCCCTCCAGCCCCCTGCGTGTGTCTGCGGGTGTCTACGGCTGCTGTATTTTCCCAAGATCACACGACCTTTCTGAATCCCAGAAATCCAGGTGCTCTGGGACACGCAAAACAGTGGGGCGACGTAAAGACACATAGCTTGGCACTGCAAGGCCTCCGTGCAGTTCAGAGCCAGCGGTGATTTTAGAGCTGGGCACAGCACCACGCATGTCCCTTTGACGGGAAAGAAAAAAGTGCAAAGCACAGGGCTGTCTCCACGGAACCCCTGGGGCGGCTGGCACGGGGTGGTGCCCTGTTGCCCCAGCAGTGGGCACCTATGGGGGGGTCTGCACGTTGCTCAGAGCTCAGGTGTTTGAGTGAGTGAGGGCCCAGTACCCTGAGTGAGGCCCTTGCGTGTGCATGGGACTTGGGCCACTGCCCAGAGGGCTCCAGGGAGCCAGGGCCCCTCTTGCCGTGTGAGAAGTCCCTCCCCTGCCCCAAATCCAGACAAGACAGGGACCTGGCTCCTCTCCCACTGCTGTCTTGGAGTCCCAACACTACCGCTTCCCTTCTCCCTCGGGCTCGCACAGGCCTCTGCTTCCTCCTAGCTCCGCGCCTTCCCGCTCTTTCCCCAGGGTTACGACCGAGGGGCTTTGCCCATATAGGCCTCGCACACTCCTCGGAGCTGGGCCTCCCTCCTGGCAGGGTCCCCTGCGCCGAAGGCCTGGAAGGAGCGCCTCCACCCGGCCCAGCTGGCCAGCGTGCAGTGATGGGTACCTTTTCTCCTGGCCTTCCCAGCAATTCGAAACAGCTGGCCTAGTGTCAGTATCAATCAATTGAGAGATTCACAATCTTTTATGTTCCTAATGTCACAGCTGATGATGTGCAGAGAGCAGACAGCTCTACAGTGACCAGACCCCCAGTAGGTCTGGGCGCAGGAGGCTGGCCTGCACTTGTGGCTGGACCCTGTCACTGGCGTTACCGTCCTACCCTGGGCTGCAGTGCTGTCCCCAGAGCCCAAGTCCTGTCCCCAGAGCGCACAGTCCTATCCACAGACAGAAGTGTGCCCATGCTTTCTCTGATTCTCACGGCTGGGCAGAGCGCTAGACCCTGTGAAGCCTCACTCTCGCCTGTGGAACAGTAGCTGCAAAACCTTAAGCCGACCTCTGCAGTTTGCTTGCTACAGCCCTTAGCCGCTAGCTTTACGGCAAGCCCTGGCACACTCACAGCTCCACTTCTCACTGCCACATGCACTGGCCAACACGAGTCGTTCACACATAAGCGCTCCTTTCGTGCATTTTTCTTTTGAAAGCCCTCACAGGTGAAATTAAGCCTTGCAGCCATTAGAGCTGACATTCTTATAAAAATGGATGCTTCTATCCAGAAATATATTCCCAAGTCCCAAGGCACCAGAATATCTTCTGGGGTAATATATATATATACATATATATATAATATATAATATATATATAATATACAATATTATATATATAATATATATAATATTATATATATGTATAATTACATATATGTATATATAATTACATATAATTATATATATGTATATAATCTTTTGCTATGATTTTCTGCAAATTATTTGAAACCCTTTACTGAGTACTTCATATGTACCCAGACGGTTTGCAGCTCGGAGGGAGGCCTTGGGGCCGGCGTGACGTGAGGCGCATGACCTGGTGACAGCTGAGTGGCCACAGCAGGGCTGAGGACTTCAGGAGACAGACAGTTAAAGGCGACTGTCCCAACTGTACTGGATCATTCTGGGTCTTAACAAACAGTGGCGTAAAAGCCTCAGTCTCTGGCACTGCACTCAGCTAAAAGTTCTTACAAAGCCGTGCTCTTTCTTCCTGTGTTTAATTCCTCCTCACAAAACACCAGTGCCAAGGGGACCCTGGTATCAATCAGAAAATCCAATTCTACCTCAGAAGACAGATGCAACAATTTAAGAAAGCCGAGTGCTAAATTATGGCACACAGTAATAAGAAGCAGAGTTTCCAAAGTAAGCAATACCTAAGAAGGTTAATATGATCACATAAGAAAAGGAGCGCGGCTCCACGACGCACGAGGGGCTCGCGTGGCTTTCTATTCTGCCAACCCGACTCTGATTTTGTCTGCATAGAACGCAGTCCCTTCCGTCCCTTCTTCTCTACAAGCGGCGCACACCTAGCCCGGTCTACATCTTTGCCCTCCACCTGGGTCTCGTCATGTATGTTGTTTCCAAGACACCACAGGCTCTCCGCTTTGCACCTCCATCTCAGTGTATCGTGGTGTGCAGCCACCTCTGTCGTGCATGAACTCTTCTGGAGAGGCACGTTCCTCCTCAAGCTAATGCAGACATTTGTTTTATACGTTGTGCTGCTGGCCTTTGCTGATGTGAGTCTGTCCACACTTCTGCACCACGGGCTACACAACCAACTTCCTAAGTCAACATGGTGCGGGGAAGACCCTGGTGTGAAAGTGTCCCTAGGTAGTAGAGATCCCCAGCATTGGGTTCTCCCTGGCAGGTTGGGGAGATGTCCCCTAAGCCCCGCCCACTACTCCCTGCATCCTGAAATCAGCACTGGGCTGCGAGCTTTTCTTCCCAAACTGAATTTCCACACCATCTAGTGGAGGTAGCCAGACACGTACATAAATAACTTATGTACACACCGCCATGCCAAAATAGACATTTAAATACAAGTAAATGCAAGTGGGACATGGCGCCTGTTCTACAGTAATTTATACTAGGGACACAGAGTGGTCAGGGAAGTAATTACTGATTAAATATAAGCTGTGGACAGCGCTGCTTGGAAGGCGAGTTGCAAACCTCAGACTTGGAAGAAGTTATAGCTCTCTGTGCCTATGAATTAAAATAGGCCAGATACAAGTAAATTGAATTTCTCACTTCCTGGTCCCTGTGGAAACCATTTTATATGGGCTATAAATTTGCCAAAGCCTGGGATCGCTCTGCACTTACACATCATGCTGTGCCTGCAGGCCCAGGGCAAGGCACCCTTCCGGCGCACAAGTGTGTGTGTGGATGCCTGGGGTCATCAGCTGGCCCCAGGGGAATACTTGCACTTGGTGACCTCGGGAGTCCAGATGTAGTCGGTAAGAGCTGGCCTTGCTCTGCTTTGGGCCCAGGCATGCGGCCAGCTCCCTCTGCCCCCGCCTTCATTAGAGCTGGTGGAGCTGAATACCACGGCCAGGCTCCAGACTGACCTGGACCTCTAAGTCTTCAAATTTAATATAACTCATATTTTAAGCTGCTTCAGTGTAATTGGCCTTTCCACCCAGATCTATTTAATGGACACACTCTTTCCTAGGACTGTTTCTCTGACGGAATGTATGGAACATTCTTGTTTCAAAGTGTCTCCATGAGCTCATGTTTTTAAGAGGCTGCTGGATTATTTGAAGGTTCCTTTCTAGTAAACAGCAGAACAAATCTCAGCACACAATCACCAGGTGTCTAACCTTTCCTGAGTATGGTGTAGCTGCATTTTGAGGAATGTTTCAAGTTATGAATTCCAGATGAATTTTAAGGTGAGATGATTATTCGTATGAATGGGATTGCATTTAAATGTGGAAGTGGATACAGTGCCAAAGCTGTGACAGGACACTCTCGATGGGCAGGAGGTGACTACTAGGAAACGGCGAACTGGAGACGAGGTTTCTCTATTGGCCCCAATCAGGGCTCCGTGCGAACCTGCAAAATTGCTGCTTCATCAAAGTATGCTTCAGTCTGCAATTTGAGGATCTCTTGAAATGGTTTGGGGAATAATTTTTTGAATTTGGGCATTACATGCTTCTTTAAAGTACTGCAAGTAATACATCTTAAAATCTATAATAAACCAAGTGTTTCAATAATATTTGTATAAGAATAAAATTAAATATGCTCCAGTTGAGCCCCTAGTATTGTTACAGCTTATTCACAACCCAGGCATTTGAAATGCTAATGTGCTTGGTGTAACTATTTCACCCTCACACATGCCCTCCCACACCCCAGTATTTAAAGGCATGTGATTTGCAGCTTGTTGTGCTTGGGGTCCCCCTGCCTCAGCCCAGGGAGAGCGCCACAGCCCGGGAGCTCTCAGCCCCGTCTCGCCCTCCTGGCACCGTCTCCTGGCTCTGCTGACGGCACCTCCTATCTGCCACCCAGTGCTGGGGTCAGCCCCAGACGTCCCTGCACTCTCTCTAACCCCAACCTCCAGTCCTCGTCCCCAAGAAGCCCACCCAAGGGGCTTCTCCACTTTTCTGCTGAAGCCAGATATGGCCAATTATCGAGTGAGAGAGCAGGAATAGTAATATGAGAAAATCCAGGTTGGGGCGCTATGCTTAATGAAGATGATGTTGGATATTATTAAATCCAAACTTTTTAAACTCAGCTAAGTTTTAGTGAATAGCAAGAGATTATTTTTTTTTTTTTCTGGTACTGGGGATTGAACTCAAGACCCTGTGCTTGCCAGGCAGGTGCTTATTCCACTGAGTTATCTCTCCAGACTCCAAAGATATTAATTTATATTAAATATATGTTAATAACATTAACTTACCATTGTGTAACTATTCTTGTAATAGAGATAATCATATGTCTTTTATAGAGATAATTATATTTATAGGTTATATTTATATCCTAAAAATAATTATGTTGACAATTTATTTTGATTATATTTAACATCAACTTATACTAAACGTATGCTAGTGCACTATTGTATATCTGTTGTAAGAGACAAAATTATATCTTAGATTTATTTACATAATGTTCATGTTGGAAATTTATTTCATTTACATTTAATGTTACTATGATCGATATTATTGAGTATCAGCAACACTGGGGTGTGCGTGTGCGGGCGCCCGGCCCAGGCCTCCCGCTGTCCCCTTGTAGCACGTGGCCTGCGGGCAGCACATCCTGGCTCCTGGACCCTTGCTCCTGGCCGGGGCTGCTTCTCAGCACATTACACTTAGTTCTCCTGAGCACTCTGATTTCATAATCCCAAGTCTCCTGGTGTGGAACATGGACATGAGCTCTGAGATGAGCGATGGCCTCTAATCACAGCAGGGGGCAGGAAGCGACGTGGACAGAAGCGGCCACCTCCATAGTCCACAGGACCGTGCCATAGCTGTCCCACGGCTGCACACCCTGTGGCCCCACTTGCCAGCACGCATCTGTAAGGTTCCCTCATTCTCTGGAACTTGCCAGGAAGGCAGCCCAAGTGTCCTCCTTGGAGGCACTGACTGGCAGCGTCCATGACCTGGGAGGGCTCGCTTTGGGACAAGGTGCATGAAGCAGTCATTTTCCTGGTAGTTTCTCAAAGCAGTAGGCACCCAGGCTTAGCATCAAGTTTGTATTCTCGGATTTTCTCAGACTAAGAAGGATTTTAAATTCTGGCACCAACTCCTGACTAGCACAAACCAGTCCTAACTTCAGCTCTCATTTGTAAAATGAAGACTTTAATTCTCATCTTTATTCATGTGGTTGAAAGTGTAAAATAAAGTTACTTGCAAAATGTACTACTGTGAGTTTAATTAGCATTAGGAGTGCCCTGAATTTGCTCCCTGCCCCGGGCATCCTGCTGGACGAGCGAGCGCTGCCTTGCTGACGAAGCCCTGCTGCACCCGGCTCGGCATCTCCACGGAGCAACGCGGCCTTACCAGGGAGCCTCACGCCCATGTGTCTCTGGCTTTTCATGAGGTGACCTTTGATGATGGTGACACCTGCATTAGAATGCTCTGAGGGACTTCACTCCTGTGCTTGGCATGCGCTACTCACGTCTCCCAGCCACACCACAGAGGAAGCCACCCTCACCTGGGGACACACATAGACATGACTGTTGGCTTTCAGCGACAGCACTCCCTCCGTCAGTATTCTGAGAATGTGCATGTCCTGTAACAGCTGTGACTGCAGAGCGGAGGGCAGGTCCTTCCCAGTGGCTTCTCTGAGAACTGGAAACAGTGCTAGCAGTTTACTTTTGGAGTATTAGCAAAATGACGACACTAATTCGTTTCACAGCGGGTGCCGGATGGCTCAGTATAGCAGTGAATTTTCACTGCTCTATCTGCTGAGGGCCCCGGTCCACAGGCAGGTCCCACCCTGGAGAGGGCCCTGGTTCCTTCCGAGTGGGGCAAGGCCCTCAGAGCCTGTGCCCTTGGGTAGCACCCTAAACAGCACACAGACAGCCATGGGCAGGCTGCCCCCGTCACTCCCCACACTCAAGGGGGAAGAAGGAGAGAAACCGAGGTGACAATTGCATGATGCATGCAAGCTAACTTTCTCTCCCAAGCTTCATGAAAATTGTATCTCTATAGTCATAATGGCACAGATCTATACCATGTCCTCTGCACAAGGTGGAGGTGGAAAGAAGGGCTCCGACTAGTTGCGTCTCCTTGCATCCCAAGATGTGGACGGGGGATTTCTGGGATGGATGTCACTGGGCAATGCCTGCTGACGGGCTCTGAGCTCAGAAAAGAAGCACAGAGAGGAAGCAGCAAGGCTCAGGAGGAAGCAGGGCTGGGCCCGATGAGTGCGCCTGAGCATAAGAAGGGCCTTGAGCATTCACAGAGGGCCAGAGCACAGGGAAAGAAGTAGCTGCCTGAAATGTCCGAGCCACCGGGACTTAGCGAGGGTGAGGTCCAAAGGATTCCCTCAGCTGCAGCAGACCACCTGGCCGTTGCGGACACTGTTGACTTTGCTGTGAGGATTTCTACTGTACACCGAGAGAAAGGGTTCCATGGTGGGGCCACAGAGGAAAGAATGCTTCCCTGAGGAGGAGACGCTCTGCCTTCACAGGCAACATTATACGCCATGGCCATTGGCCACCTGCACTCGCAAGTGAAGTTTTATTAGCACACAGCCATGTTCACTGCCCCGAGTGTTGTCTTCCAGGGTGAGCAGCTGCAAGCAGAAGAGCTGCGAAGCCAGGAACATTGACTCTCTGGCCCCTCAAGCAGAAGGCATGTGCCATCTTTTTAAAATAGGGAACTCATTCCTAGCCCTTCAGTGCCATGCCTCAGCGTTTGGAAGTTGACTTTTCCTTCACAATAGCTCTGCAGGAATGAAATACATCCCATGCCATTGTATGGAGTAAGTAAAAACAATGTGTGCTTTTAAGGTGACAAGTGTTGCTGTCGCTGACTTAGTAGATGCGAGGGCAGCTTTTGCCGGGTTTGGTGGCTGTATTCCATGTGGCTGCAGCGCCGTGCTGCGTGGCGCTGTACCCTCAAGTCGCCGCCTCCGCGGAGTGCCCGATAAGTCACAAATGGAGGTGCACCTCACAATGTTTCAGGAACCTGCGTAACGAATGTATGGAGACTAATTGTAAAGAGGAGCTAACACATTCCTTTGACTTTGTGAACTCACTAATGCAAATATAAATCTGTCATCACTCCACTCAGGAGAAGATGTAGCGTTCTCAGGATTCATGCATGTAAGGCTTCCTTCCAAAGACAGGCAAGGAGATACATAAATTTTGATATACTTGTCAGAACTGTGACATATGGGAAGGTTTTGAGCAAGTGTTGAAGTTGTAGAAATTGAAAAACTCCACGCTGAAGCTCATCATGAGCAAAGAAGACGGATGACAGGCCCAAGTTGAAATGGTTCAGCGTCCTCCTCCGCGCAGGCCACATTCTCCCCTCCCACATGCCGCAGGACTGCAGGAGGAAACCGAGAAGTCCCACACGCCAGCTGTCTGCTTGCCCACCCTTCTGTCCTCCCAAACGTCGCTTTCCATAGTGTTATGCTATTTAGAAATGTGCTTACGGAAAAATATATGCTGGATTAGAGAAACAAACCCAGGGCTTCCAAGATGCAGCGATGTGCCTACCGGGCCTCAGGCCTACAGAGCTGCAGGCTGCTGTCCACTTCGCCTTCATTAATGGTGTCCTGTGCCCCCTTGCTAAAGATAGGAAGAGATATGTGGGCATCACACACACACACACACACGAATGTCCAAAATGTCTTTGAGGAACACAGTTAAAATTCATGGGAGCCATCTGCTTCCTGCAAGGGGCGTCCACCCCACTGATAGCCCTGCATCTTAGCCCACTCAGGGAGGGTTGCTGTCCTCCCTGCTTCTCCTCCACGCTTGGGTACCATCCTGTACGCTCCACTTTGAGTTGTATTACCCAACTAGCACCGGGAAATAAGGCGTTCAAGAAGCAATTATAAAGAAAGAGCTGTGTGTCTGAGCATGGAAGGCCTACGGACTCCTGGCTCAGTAAAGCATGCTCTCGTGCTGATCAGTGAGGTCGGCATGTCACCGCACTTCAGCCAAGATCAAGCCAGTAAGTGGCCGTGTCTGGGGTGTGCATCCTACAGAGATCGGGAGTGGACTGGTCACCAGCGGAAGCCAGCGGCAGGCTGCCCCTTCCTGTCACAGCTGAAAGAACAGGGAAAAGCAGAAACTGCAGAACAAAGACAGGGACTTTCTCAGAATAGAACATTCTTTGAAAAATGTGATTACAAACAAGGCTGCTTCTGTGATATTCAGCGATACTAATGTTAGGAACCAGGAATATCAGAAATAATAAATTCACGTGTTAAGGGCAAATTCAGAAATGGAAATGAACTCTGAATCTCCCCCAAATGATTTAAGAACTCTGCAGACACAACCAATATTTGCACCTCTGTTATCAATCAGATGTGCATTTGACATTAAATTTACCCGAGGCCGACGGTGAGACACTGTTATCTCCGTGTCAGCGCACAGCTACGCGTTACGTCTTAGGCACCTCTCACGTGCCGTGCCTAGCGCTTGCAAAAGACCCTGTAAAGGGGAGATGATTCTGTCTCCAAAAGCAAAATGAACTGGGCTTGGAGCACGTCTGCTCCGATCTAAATATCTACTGCTAATTTCCAGTGCATCCCAATGCCTTCCCTTGGCATTAGCGTAGACCTGATTTTCTGTCTCGGCACCCCCAGGACGTCATTTCCTCCCCGCTTGCCTTCCTGCACTGCCCACGCAAAACTAAGGACAAACGTGCAAACGTGTGCTGTTCCATTTTCCCAACGACTTTTATCCATATTTTCATTCCTTTTAGACAAAACAAATGGACAAATCAGTAACATACAACAGCAAAATATGTCCCAGGAAGATGAGGTTTGAGAGCCGCAGAAGAGGAACCTGAACGGAGCTGGGAAGGCCCCGCCCGGCACGCCTCTGCAGGGCCCTGGCGCTGGTGCCTCGGGCCGTCCTGAGCCTCTGCAAGACCCACAGAGCCAAGCGTGGAGAAGCAGGACAGGTGACACGGGCCCGCCCCAGAAAGCAGGGCAGGGTCTGGAGCACAAGAGGAGGGGGCGTCGGCATGGGCGCGGAAGGTCGCGAGCTCTGTGGTAGAGGACAGATGCGCCGAGGGCAGCGTGGCGCCCCGCAGGCCAACGCTGCAGATGGGCCGTGGAAACGCGAGGCTTCCCGTAGCTAGCAGCGCGGAGTCAGGACATGAGCGCTCCGTCTGCATTTTATAAATAAGGGAAGGGAAGAGCGGGTGTTGGGGCGTGGCCACTTTCCCCCCAGTTATGAAGCCAGATTAAGCCCTGCCTTCAGCACCCACGACTGCGTCCATTTGAGAATGTTTCAATTCTGAATTCATCCTACTGCTTCACACTGAAGCCGTCGGAATAGCCAGGGCTTGCGGGCACCCAGAAGGAAAATTCCCCAAGCCTCCAATGAGCCACGCTTTCAGAATGAGAAACATGTGTGTGCGCGTGCGTGTGCGTGTATGCGTGCGTGCACGCGCGTTGGGTGGAGGCTCAGTCTTTCGTGCTTGTAAAGATTCATTGTGAATCACAAGTGACTTTTATTTTTCAAACATTATCTCAGATTACGCAGCATCAACTCTGTTGATACACAGGCTTATAAACTGAGCAATTTATTCATGACCCAAAAGTGTAGCAGAAACAAACTGAACAGAAAGCTAAACAAATGATGAATGGTTACAAAAGGCAGAATTTCAGTTAACACTGAGATAAAGTATACTCATAAATGAAAGCACAACTCCGCGGGGCATGGGACTCTCCCCTCAGTAAAGATGCAGTCCAAACTTCAGGTTTTCACTGAATAATTGCTTTGAAGATGACTTTTCTGTGGAATTTGCCTTTCCTACATTCCTTTCAGACAGGGTACTATTTTCTGTGAGAGTAGATTTAATGAGTATATTCTTCCCCTTATTAAAAACAAAATCTAGCTATACTGTTAATCTTAGAGTTTATTAATCCAACCATTTAAAAAATATACCAAAGGACTTAATTACCCAGTTCAACCTTTCATTCAATTTCCTGTGAAAAGCCAGAGATCCATTAAAGAATACTAATGTGTGCAGCATTTTCAGACAGTCCTTATGTTACAGTGTTAACTATTCAAGTGCCTCAGTGTTTCTCTTGAGCCAACTGAAGTCGCCGCAATGGGTAAATGTCCAGCGGCCCCGTCCCCGTCTCTCCACAACCTGAACTCTGACTCTTGTCAACTGTCCAGGCCTGATACGCACCACCGCGAGTGTGGGACCAGCCTGATCTACACAGAGCAAGCCCACCTGGGAAGAAAAAAGGAGAGAACAGGAAAGACGGTCGCAGCGCAAGCCTCCCTGTGCTCCGGCAGGCGCTTGCACGAGCGCGTGTGCGCACTGGACACACCTGTGCTGGAGGACAGGCGCGTGCTTGTGTCGGCTCACAGCTCTCAAGTGCTCCCCACTGTGATGCAGTCTTGCTGATTTTATTTTCTTCCGTACCGTGCAGGCGTCCCGCCTGCCCTCTGCTCAGTGTGCTTGCACTGCACTGACTCTTCCCAATAGTTTTAGCCAGTTAAATATTTTCTCATGATGAAGCTGGAAGAAAAGCCCAGCACAGCCATATAAATAACAGGTTACACTAGTGCAAGCGTGTGGGTGTGTGTACGTGCGTGTGCGTGCGTGCATGCGTGTATGCGTGCATGCGTGTGTGTGTGTGTGATTGGGATGGACATCAGTTTGTTGTCCATTGACCTCCTATGTAGAACTTGTCTTAATGAATTTTCAGTGGTCCTTTGCTGCTAAATCAGAAAATAGCTTTGTAGGGTTTTCAGCAGAATCCTCTCTCAAGGTTAAATGCACATTAATTAAGCTCCCAGAACCAATATATAAAATTAAAATGCCAAATTAATACATTACGGGTGATGGCGATGAGGCTGTTTGCACTGACAGTGCTGTGTCATTTGCTACTTTCCACTCTCGGCCTAGTGTGAAGCCAGTGTCTAGCCACATGGGCCTACACTAAGGGTCATGGGACAGAAACACAGCCTGAGCTGAGCTGCCGCACCTGATGAAATGTCCTGGGTGGCCGGGACTGCCTTGCCAGGAAGAGCTGTGTGACGTCTTTGCCCCATGTGGACCCTAGCTCCCTTGCTGAATTCTAAGCCTATGGGAGGACACAGGTCCATGGCAAATGGGACACATAGCCTAGCAGCTTCATAGAAATGCAAAGTGTTCAGGACTCTCAGGTGAGGAAAGTCGGAGGGAAGGAGACAGAGGCCTCCCCAGAGCCAGCAGTGTGGGCTCTGGAAGCAGAGGGGTGGGCAGGGGCAGCCTCCATGGCTGAAGACCACATGTGGGCTGAGCAGAGAGGGCAGGATGCTGCCCTGCAGCGGGTGCCACCTCTCACCACCTCTGGTGTGGCCCAAGCTATGTTTGTCTTTTTTCCTTCACCAGATCTGCCATTGTCCAGCTACCAGAGCACATGGCCTGATCTACAGAATGCTCCTGCGGGGGGATTGCTGCAGGTCTGTCCACGGACTATCTTGAAGATGGTAGGCCTGGTGTGCCTGGTGACAAGGGACTTTGCAAAAGGAATGCAGAAGCTTATGGCTTCTGGTGGCAAAGGTGAAGGCCAACCACGCTGTGTCAGTGGAAGCCCAGCACCCCTGCTGAGGGAGAATTGTCCTCCACAGCCTCAGCTGTCTGAGCCTCATGAGGACAGTGGCCTCAGGAGCCCCACATCTGCTCTGCAGTTGTGTAAGCCCAGGCCAGGAGGCAATGCAGGCTTGAGCTCCAGCGCCGGCCCGTAGCTGCACCATCCCCAGCCTGCGCCCTCCTCCTGCGAGGCAGGTCCTCCCCGTGCCCTGGAACTGGGCCTGAGTTAGGGAAGTCAGTTCAAGAGAAACAGAAATCAGCTCTGACATTCTAAATAAGGCTCTGAGCTGAAGGGTAATAATCTAGCAGCTCTTTCTAAATCCAGACCATGGATGTGAAAGGAAGGAAACTGCCTGAGGAATGTGTCAGAAGCAAATGCCAGGCACGCAGCCAGCAAAGGGGCACGCGCACAAGCCCACCTAGCCTGGAGGCAGCTACAGAGGGAGACCTAAGATGAAATGGGCCTGCTGCAGCCGAGCCACTGTCCTCTGGTGCAGGCTCAAGAGTCTACAAAAATGTAGCTCATTTTGTTCTGAAAAGTAAATACAGCACACCTAATAAATAAGTGGATATCAGCTCATTCGCAGATTGCCAGTGTTCTCATTTCCTGGCTTATATTAAGAGGATTAAATTTGAGAAAGTGTCTGCCTGTCCACACTGTGGTTTGTCTTTAAGTTGCTTCAGTGTTTTCAAATAAACGTCTGTGTAATAATGCACCTTAAGAGAGAAGCTCAGACTCAAAGCTGTCAATTTTAACATTCGTTAAGAGTTTTCCTGAAGGTTTTGAGTCATTTTGCAAAATCAGGGTAGAACTGGTATAGATTTTCAACATTTTTCTTGTGGACTGATGCATAATAATTGATACATAACAATTGAATAAATTATAGAAATCATGTGAATTTTCAAAAAGAAAAAATGCAGGTAACAGGTTCACCCAGAGATATCATCTACCATCTGTTAGTCCATCTACCCATCCATATCCATCCATCCACCCACCCATCCATCCATCCATCCATCCATCTCCATCCACCCTCCATCCATCCATCCACCCATCCATCCATCCTTCTATCC
>NDGN011369063.1:0-17884 GCA_002564285.1 Tympanoctomys barrerae | reverse complement strand
GATTTGAAACTGTCTAATTGCTATTTGTTTATCAATAAAATTCTGAAGAAAAAAAAAGAAAGTGGAAGCCCAGAATTTATATGTTTAACCAGTTTCCAAGATCATTCTGGTTAGGTCACTCCAGTACCAGGAAGGTTTCAGATTTTGAAACTAATACAGTTATTACTATAGTTTTCCTGGTTTTGAAGAAAGTCACATTTCATCAACACTCCAGCAGGGGAAAAGGAAAACTTCATTAGTCAACCTGATAACCGAACTAACTAAAATCCCAATGTCCTTTGTCAAGGTCTTCTGGATCCTACATTTTGTCTACAAACTGCAGAATCTGTTCTTTGATACAGTCAGTGATTAGAAGAACAGAGGTGCTGCTTTCTCCATCCGCATTCTCCATCTTCATAAGAAAGATTCTCACCCTTAGCAGCAGTGTGGGATTGTTTTAGATTGCATCTAAAAACAGTTGAAATTGTCTGGGAAGTAAACGCCTACAAGAATGATTTATGATAAATGAAGAGATAAGAAAATCGACACAATGTTTGCACCTCTACTTGGTGATAAAAACAGAGCCAAAACCCTGATCCCTGGATTCCTAGTACGTTCTTCATGTGCAAGCTTCCTTTCTCACCCTCGCTGGCTGCTTCCTGACAGTAAGGAAAGCAAGGCGCACATGGGATGTGTACAGCTCTCAGTGCATACCAGAACTTTTGAGGGAGGCAGCACTGAGAATGGAACCCAGGGCCTGGGCACTGAACTACATGCCCAGGTCTTTTTTCATTTTGCAAAAGTATTACTAAGTCACTAAGTTACCCAGGCTGGACTCCAACCTAGGATCCGCCTGCCTCAGCCTCCTAGAGGGCTGGGATTACAGACACATGTCATCACATCTAACTCAGGGCATCTTTTTTATACAGGAAATTAGTAGCTATGCAAACAGAGCATTGGGGGCCGGGGAGATGGCTCTGTGGAAAAAGCGCTTCCCTGGCAAGCGCAAAGGCCTGAGTTCAATCCCCGGTTCCACAAAAAATAAATAAATAAATAAAAATAAAAATTAAGACAAACAGAGCATTGTCCCTTGTGCACTTATAAATATGCTCTCTCAAGACTGTCACTTACTTATTCAGCAACCAGTGAGCTAAAGGTTCCTTTTGTGACTTTATTTCCCCCTTCAAAATCTGCTTGTGGCTGGTTATTAGGCCCTAAAATAGAGAGCCACCATCCTTGGCCTCTAAATTCCCTTAAAGTTGGGGGCAAGCATGTCTAGGACTCTGGGAAGCTGGAGGCCACGAGCCAAGATGGCTCAGGGCCCCACAGGGGACCGACATGGGAGTGATAAATTAGGAAAGTCCTGGGCCCAAGAAAAGCACATGGGTATGGTCAAGCCATATTGTAGGTCTGTGTGGCTAAATGATGACCCATAAGATGAGGTCAAGTTTTCATGCTTTCATCTCCATGTAGGAAGGCAAGATCTGCATCAGTGCCAGGATTCCCAGCTGCATGGGGACATTTACCTCTTAGGAAAGTCACATGAAAGAGGGGCGCTTGATCTCACAGCCCCTCCAAGACTAGCAACGGCCCATTGGAGATGCACATGCCAAAGAACAAAGTGGAGTCCCCACCCTCCAAGAAGCTACTCACAGGGCATCTACAACCTAAACGCAAGCACTAAAGCCACAAAACTGAGAGGAAAACAGGGAAAATGAGTTTATGACTTGGGATTTGGAACAGATTCTTAAATACTACACAAAAGCACAAGAAACCTGAAGAAAAACAAATTGCAATTAATCAAAATTAAAGACTCTTGTGTATCAAGAGATTTTAAAATGATAAAAAATGATCTACAAACTGTGAGGAAATTTTCATGAATCATAGAACATATGATGAACCCTTTCTACACACAAACCAAAATCCTACAAATTAATAAGGTTTAAATGGGCTCAGGATGACAGATATCTCTCAGAAAAAGCCTTATAGTAAGACTGTCCACAAGCACAAGAAACTAACATCAGTAGTCATTCCAGAAACATAAACCAAAACTGCCATGAGATGCCCTTTATACCCATCAAGGCAGCTGCAATAGTGTTGTCCAGCCAGCACTTGCGAAGGCTGAGGCAGGAAGATCCCAAGATTAGGTGCAGTCTGAGCATCTCAACAACTTAGTGAGATCCTGTCACAAACTAAAAATAAGGTTGTAGCTCAGTGTGAAGGCCCTGGGTTCAATCTCCAGTATCCCTCTCCCCCGACAAAAAAGGACTATAATTTTAAATTTTAAGTTTTAAGTGAAAAGTACACTTCAGTGAGTACACAGAGAAGCCAAGACTTTTTGCAATTGCTGATAGGAATGGAGAACACCAACGCCGGACAACAAGCAGATCAGCGGTTCCTCAGAGTCAAACACAGAATCATCATATAACCCAGCAATTCCACTTCTGAGCACATAATTAGTAGAGCTGAAATAGGTACCCAAATGTTTGTACACAACTGTGTACATGGGTGCTGTGCACAACAGCCTGAGAGTAGGCACAGGCCAGGTATCCGTTAACAGACAGACAGATGCAAAGGACATGATACATATAAACAGTGGAAAATCATTCACCCATGAAAAAGAATGAAGTGCACACAGATTACAGCATGAATGAACCCTGAAGCCCTCCCTGCTAAGTGTATGAAGTGGCACAGGAAAGGTCACTTTGGATGACTCCGCTTATCTGAGTGTTGGGTTAGGGACATCAGTTCTGCCAGAAAGCTGAGGGGTGGCTGCCAGGGGCTGGAAGGACACGGAGTGGTTGGTGATGGCAGGGACAGATTAGTGGGAAAGAGGCTTACCTTCGAGGTGTTGACATTCTGGACTTGAGATAGAGATGATGGTAGCCCCAAGCTATGAATTACTAAGTGCCACTAACTTGTATACAACACAATGAAAACTTAGTTTTAAGTTCTGTAGATTTCACTTGAATAAAAACATAACCACATGGCTTAGTAAAGCCCACATCTGCAGACAGCCTAGACTTTGCAATTTCCTGGGGATCAGAAGTATAAAGAAGGCTAAGAGTTGGAGTTAAGAGCCCCAGAGCCAACGCCTCTGGGTGAGACTTGGGGACGGGCGGCCTTTGGACACTGCATCCTGCAACTGCTGGGACCCGAGTCAAGGAGAGCTGAAGGGTAGGGACCTGGACCCAGGCTGAGGGAACAGCCTGAAAAGCTGCAGACTGAAGGAATACAGCATTGCTGTCTCAGCTACTTTTCTCTCATTACTAGGACAAAATACCAGACACCCAAAATTAAGGAAAAGTTTACTTAGCTCACAATTAGTTGAGGTTTCAGTCCATACTCAGCTGGCTCCAAAGCAAAGTGACACATGGAAGAGGGCAGGGGATAGGGACAGCAAAGAGCAAAGGAAGAAGCAGTGACTGGTGCAGCTAGCAAGCCTCTCTCCTTCCTCCTATTATATTCAGACTATATACCCACCCTGGTGTGGGTGTAGCACTCACACCTATAATACCAGCTTTGAATCATGAATCAATCACAAACTCTAGAAGCCATCCCATGACTGTATAAGGCTTTGAGGGGAAACCTAGACACAACCCATAATAGTTGGGAAAGAGGAAACCCGGGGACCCTTGGGATCTCAAAGGAAGTTCTGAGATAGAGACAGACACAGAGGTGGACAGGACCCGCCTCTTCTCAGCAGCATTCCACATTCTCTCAGGGCAAATAGAATCCCCACAACCTTGACTTATTCTCTTTCTCCCCCTCCAGAAGTTCACCTATCCCTTGTCCTTCTTTCCGCTTTACACCACAGTCTGTCCCTCCTCATTTCCTCCACTCACGTACTCTAAACATGATCTGTCCCCTGTTCCCACACATAAAACTTTCCTCCCTTGGTGCTCTTTATGCAGGCTACTCTCCTCTGCCTTCATCAGGAACTTTTGAAATGCAGCCTGAACTGACCACCCCTGGCTGGCAAGTTCCATCGACCATACACTCCTTGGTCCCCAGTGTATTAGTCCAATTTTCCATTACTGGGACACAATACCTGACACTCACAGTTTAAAGGAGAGAGGTTTAACTTAACTCATGGTTCAGGGGGTTCAGTCCATGGTAGCTGGCTCCAAGGCAGAAATATCATGGTGGAAGCACATGGTGAAGTGAAGCTGCTAACCTCAAGATGACCAGGAAGAGGAGCAGAGGAACAGTGCCAGAGAGGAACAGGCAAGGAACTCTAGACTGTACCCAAAGTCACACCTCCAGGACACACCCAGACACACTTTGGAGCCTGCTTTGTTAATCTACTAGGTATTTTTTAATTCAAGAAGTTGACAAGTCAGGATGAATGCTCAGGCCCAGCAACTTGAATCTTGCTGCAGTCACTTCAGAAACAGGTCACCAAGGGTCGTGGGTTATGTTCTCTGACCTTAGCACAACAATGAGCCTCACTGTCCAGATCTTATCATCTTGAAACTCTCTTTCCTTCCATGTGGACCTTGTCCCTCCCTGCTCTACCCTGCCCATCCCTCTGCTTCACTCTGCTCCTCTTCTCTGCCACTTGCTGAGCCCTAATGGAGTGGCAAAGGGGTCCTCGCAACCCCTCCGTCACTCCTTAGGTCTCAATGGCCATCTCAGCTCATCCCATGAGCTCACTGCTTCATTACCAGTTGTCCACTCCACACTGGGGCCAGGTGCCATGTGAGGTCTGGCGCTCTCTGAAGCTCTATGAGGAGCAGTCAACCTCGCTCTCTCCTGATCTGCATCGCCCATGTCTACCTCCCCATCGAAAGCAAGCATGGTTGTCCTGCCCGCTCTTCTTATGCTAAACCAAACTCATCCTCTTCTCCACAGCATATCTAAGTTTCCCTGCTTCTGTTCACTGCCATGGAGCTAGCTAAAACATTCTCTAGCTAACTAAGCAGAGTAAGATTTTGATGAAAGGATATTGTGCAATTCAGAAAACTGACAGAAAGCCAAAGCACTGGCCGAGAAGCCATCAGGGACACAAAGCGTCCAGATTAAGCTGAACACATTGAGATAAGCCACTGCAGTGGCCCAGTGAGGAAGGCTGCATCCACCCCCTGCCACCAGACCCTCTCTCAGCTCCACTGTGGCCCCTGGGTCTCCGCACTGCTGCCACCAGATGCAGCGTCCCAGTGGGAGGCCACGTTGGCCAGGCCTGTGTCCTGCATCCACACCCCGAGTGCCAGAGCTAATAAGCCTGGACCCACCCAGGGTCCTCACGAGCAGGCAGGATCCTGCTTCTCATCAGGTCTACCTGGTGGCTGTGGGAAAACAAAAACATGCAAAAGGACAACTGCTCACTAGAAACACCATATTTTACCCAGTCTCTAAGACTCAGAATCTTGGAATATGAGAAGGAAGAGAGACCTCAGAGCCAGGTCCTGGAGCCCACTGATGCACAGTGACCCCAAGGTGCCTTCTTACCACCTTCCCAGCAGCCCTCATCTAATGCCTGTTTCTGTCACCTCCAGAAGATCCCCTCTACCCCTCCCCTCAACCCTGCCTGGCTCCATAAAGCCTGTGTCCTGCTCCGGCCAGGAAAGAAAGTGGCAAAGACTCAGCGCTCTGATTCTGCACCTTCTCTCCCAGCAGCACCTGCCACCCGCACTTTCCAGCACAGCAGCCTCTGTGTGCGGCCTCCCACCTACATTTCCAGCTCCTTCTCCGCCCTGTCATAGCTACAGCTTCTGTTCCAGGTGAACTCGCCACTTCTAAAAGCCAGATTTACTGCTTCTCCATCCTTTCTCATGCCAGAGGTCTACCCAGAAGCCTCCCCCCACCTTCCCTCTAAAGGATTACCACAAATATGCCTTTCTTCCTGAGCCTTTCCTGGTGACCTAGCAAACTGGATCTTGTTTCTCAGGATTCAGTGTCATTTTTTTTTGTCTCATGCTGTTTTCAGAAGACACTTTGATTCTGCTTTTATGATTATATCCTCTGCCCTGTCCCCACCCCCAGGTCTGATAACCTGAAGAACAGAAATCACATTTTATGTGCCTTTGGGCCTCTCCCCAATGTCTCCCCCAATCCTGCTCCCCACCGCCACCCTGTATGCATCACAATACCACCACCAAAAGAAAAATGGACAAGAGATTTGAAGGAGCACGCATCAAGAAAGAATACCCAAATGGCTCAAATATACAGCGTGATATTCAACCACATCACTGCTACTGGAGAAACACAAAGTAAAACGATAGTGGCCCTTGAAGAATGGCTCATTTTTAAATGTTAGCTATTGAAGAGAATATGGAACAAACAGGAGCTTTCATATACTGTAGGTTGTAATGTTAATTAGAAAAAATCATCTTCAAAGATACTGATTCTCCACCAAGACTGCCATCCACATCCCTCATAATTCTGCAGCCCTCTACTGAGTCTATACTCCAGAGAAACATGCACACACACGTATGAAAAGAGCAACGTTATTTTTGAAGACTCCAAAAGGTAACAACCCAATTTTCCAACAATAGAAGAGTAGATAAACTATATATTTATGCAAGGAAAGCATACACAACAATAAAAATGAATGAACTGTTTCTATATAAAACAATATGGTAAAATCTCACAAAGACACATGGAATGTTGACTGAAAGTAACCAGAAAAATACACAGACATAATATGAGTCCATCCATATGAAATTCAAAACTAGGCCTTGTATTTGGTGTGCTGATGATCCTGCAAATCCTCATACTGTCATGGGGGTAGGAGTTTTTTGGAGGTAGCTGAATCTACAGTTCATGATTGGTTCATGTTGCCATGCTGGGATTAGAGGTGCTAGGCAACCTAGTGTCATGTGTTACTAACTTTGCAAAAGTATAAATAAAGGACGATTTTGTTGTTAAAAAATATATGTATGTATGTATGTATATGTGTATACACAAGATAGGATAGATAACAGCCACTTTCTCTTAATTTTTTGAGAAGGTTTGTACTAATATTGTTTAGACAAAGATATCATGTCTTCATCTTGTCCTCTGAGTAACTACTACAAAGAGAACAATATGCAATGTATTAATTATTGTAACTGTTCTACTAACCTGTTTTGAAACTATTTCACTGCTATTTTATCTTTTCTTCTCATTAAAATGAATTTTTAACAAAATTTTAAAAGGCGCTTGGATTAATGCCAGTGATAGCTGGATTGGTCCACTGGCTGGATTGGCACCCCCTTAATTCCAGCCATCTGGATAAGATAAAGGAGGCAGAAAGAGTGCCAACTGCCCCTTTTGCTCTCACTTGCTGCTATGCTGCCTTCTGCCTGCCATGAGCTCTTTCTCCTCTGCGATGCTTCTGTTGTGCCTGTCTGCTAGGCCACCCTGTTCTGGAGTCAGCTGATTATGGACTGAAACCTCTGCAAACTTTGAGCTAAGGAAACCTTCCCTCATTTAACCTTGGGTGTTGGGTATTTTGTCACAGCAACAAGAGAAGTGACAAAACACCAGGCCATCAAAACATGCTATTAACAGTGTGGTCAGTGGTTACCTCTGGGAAGGGGGCAGGGCTGGAGGCTGAGAGAAGACACAAGAGGGCTTTGGGGTGGCCCGATTTCCCTTCTGGTGATGGCAGTGCATGGTGATTACATGAACATTTGCTTCTGTTGAGTTGCTGATCGGAACTTGGATTTTGTCTACTTTCTGTATATCTATCACAAGTGACAATAAATTTTTTTAAGTAATTAACTTTAACCCAACAACTTAACATATAAAAAATTAACCCAAAGAAACAAGCATATAAATAAATAAAAATATATTCATTGTAGTGTTATTGATATGGTTCAAAACATTGAAATAATACAAATACCCAATAACAAGATATTGAAATAACGCAAAGTGCCCAGTTAGCTCAGTTGGTAGAGCATGAAAGAATGCAAACATCCAATAACAAGATAGAGGGCCATAGACATAGTGGTTAAAATTATGGATTATGAAGTCAGGATGTTTCGGGTCTTTTCCTTAACTTCAGACATTGGACAGATTGCTTCCGCTCCATACTTCCATTTGGGGCACACAGATGTTGAAATAATTCATGTCTTACCTCACAAGGTTGTGGAGCCTCACCCTGTTCATACAGAAGGCCTCATAGAACAGCATGGGGCTACACATTAGATGCTGCACCTTAGTACCCTGAAGTCACCCGCACGCCGGAGGAGGGCAGCTCTGACATTGCCTCCCTCACACAGCAATTGCTTAAACGGCGTCTTCTGCTTAGAACCCTTCATCATGCACTGCTGTCTCCTTGACCCCTCTTCATCTTTTGTAACTCAAGTGTCATCTTTCTATGGTTTTTATCATCACCCCCGAATAATTTTTCTTTAGTACTTTCATAATGCATTTAATAATTTGAAATATATCACAGTGCATATAAGCACACTAAAATTGTCCCTATAAATTAAAACTTTTTTGGAAAAGATCATGTTACTTTTTTCCAGTTTTATTGAAGTATAGTTGATAAGTAAAGCAGTATGAGTTTAAAGTGTGTGTGTGTGTGTGTGTATAGGAATTATTACTATAAATAAATCTGCAAATCAATCACCTCACTAGTTACCATTTGGTTTGGTTTGGATTAGTCAGAGCTGATTTGTGTTGTTGGCTTGTTTTGTTACAACAAAGTTAAAGATATACTTGATTAGAAAATGTCAAGTATATAATACAATATGACTAAATATTCCCAGTCTATTGTTTATTAGATACCCAGAATCTATTCACCTTATAACTGAAAGTTTGTGCTCCTTTAACCAAAACTTTCTCACACACCTCTATGAATTCGGTCTACTTAAACTTCATACATGACAGCATGTAGTATTTATCTTTCCTTGTCTATCTTAATGCCCTAAAGTGTCATCCATGTTGTCACAAATAGCAGGATGTCTTTTTTTCACAGCTGAATAAAATCCCATTATATAAAACAACTTAGAAAACAGACAAGCTCTTTGACACTGGGTTTGGTGAAGATTTTTGGGTACAACACCAACAGCATAAAGAACAAAAGCAAATCCAAACATGTGGAATTACATAAAACTAAAAGACTTGTGCACAGCAAAGGAAATAATCAACAATTGAAAGGGCAATTTGTAGAACTGGAGGAAATACTCTCAAACCATGTATCTGGTACAGGTGTTAATGCCCAAAGCATGAAGGAATTCACCCAACTCAATACTCCCCATAAACATAGGCAAACTTAAAGTGGGCAAAGAATCTGAACCAATATTTTTGAAAGAAAATATGAAAGAGAGCAACAGGTGCATGAAAACATTCTCCGCATCACTAGTCACCATGGAAACGCAAATGAAACCACAGCAAGCTATCATCTCCCTCCTGATCAGGACGGCTGTTCTCAAAAGACAACTCACAACAAGTGGTGGTGAGGAGGTGCAGGAAAGCACGCCCTGTGCACTGTAAGGGCGTGCTCTAAGTAAAGCAGTAGAGAAGGCCCCTCAGAAACCTACACACGGAACCACTGTGTGACTCAGCAATCCCACTTAGGGGGATACACAGAGTAAAATCAGTAGTTTGAATAAATATGTTCATTTCACTGTTCTTCACACTAGAATAGCCAGGGAAATAATTCCAATGTCCATGGGCAGATGAACAGATGAAAACTGTTGTCATGTTACAGTAAGTGATATAAATGATTTATAGAATAAGTGATCTAATCCTAATTTTGAAAATATATGCACATAAAATTATTACAAAATAATGTTATCAGTCTCTATGTGGCAGCATTTTGCTAATTATTTTCTAATTTTCCTATAAACACAGATTTTAAGGCTATTAATAACAATACCATTTCTTAACCACTATACAACAAACTCTGAGATATAAAAGATGGTTCTCATTTAAACATCGCCAAAACCCAGCAGGATAAGTACATTGATCTGCATTTTACAGCTAAGGAAACTAAGCAGAAATGAATTAAAAAGTCAAAGAATAAAGAGGATACAAAGTCATTCTTTTTTTTCTTTTATTGGGTGTGGCACTAGGGACCAGGCACTTATGCCTCTGAGCTATCTCCCCAGTTACAAAGTTATTCTTTAAGCAGAGTCTGTCTGGTTTCCCAGTAAACAGTCCTTTCCACCCTAAAACACAGCAATGGTGCATGAAGAGGTGCTTCAGAGTCAGGCTTTGAACCCAGATCTCTTCATCCTGCTTTAAAGAAAGATTCCTATCAACTCACAAAGCAGCACACAAAGAATAGCTGAAAAAAACTAAAAGCTTGATGGTTCTAATTACCATGTAAATGGGGAATACAACCACAACCATACAACTTATTAAATAGGTGCCATGTGCTAACTACTTTCTCAGAGTTATCTCACTTAAGCTTCATTATCTGACTGCACTCACGGCCCCCACTCGGCTGCTCACGCCCATGAACACACTCTGCGTGCAGCTGCACACCACTGCTTTCTCACTCTGACGTAAGGGTCGACCCACGTGACTCGCCCTGGCCAATGGCACCTTAGCACCCTGAAGCCATCTAAGGCTTGAGCAGGCTGCTTCCGGTTTCTGTCTGCTGCCCTCGCCTCTGGCATCATCACCAAACTATGACCAGGCTGACGCACTAGAGGATGAAAGATCCAGGAAGCACAACCACCCCCTGGCTCCTCCCAGAGAGACCATCTGAGACTAACCAAGAACTAGCGCCCAGGAAAGTGACCCAGCCCAGTCCAGATCAGCAGAGCTGCTGGCCAAAATCTGCGTGGCTCTCTGCCAACGAGCACCAAATGCTGGTTGTTCTCTGGTGCTGAGGTTTTGTGGCTGTGGTGCAGCACTATCGTGGCAAAAACCAAGACAAGACTTTGAGATAATCGGCACGGTCATTATTTTACATAAGTGACAAAGTGTGGCTTAGAAAGATCACAGTCAGTCAATGGTGTGGTCAGGATTCGAACCAGAGCTCTTCTTCCAAAAGAACTGCTGCCCATCCCCGCCCTGCACACACACATTACCCTACAGAGACTCTCCAGGCTGCTATCTTAGATGCAGTCCCAGAAATGTGTCCCCGTACACAGGGACGCTTGGCCTAGTCTCTCTCTCTAGATGTTCACTGACTGAAGATTGAAAGCTTAGGAGCAGCATTTCTGCTACTTTCTCTGCACTTTCGGCACTTTTAAAAAGCTGACTGGTCATTGTCCTTGCAGCTTAAAAACAGTTTCGCGCACAGACAGGGACGCCAGCGTTTTTCCCTCTCTTCCACTCTCTCGTAGGTAGTCCGCAGACATTTAATTTCCCGGAGATCCCTTCAGGACTGACATGTATCCCAATATTAATTTGTGTGCTTCAAAGATTTACTCTAAAAATGCTGATGACACCAAGGGAAGATGTAAAATCTGACCTTCGCTTACGCAGTGATTGGCACTGACTCTAATTCCTTATGAGATTTCACATAATCAGCATGCTGATGCGTGCAGCTGGAGTACATAATCAGGTGTTCTGTATCAAAAAAAAAAAAAAATCACCTTGTAGTTGGAACAAGGAAATGAATTCTCACATTTAATGGTCAGAAAAATCAATTACTGGATATACAGTTGTCAGCTTTCCAGGGTCCATCCACGTTAAAGATGTTCAAGTGGATAAATGATACATCCATCCACCGTGTTGCTTCCTAACCAGAAGTTCTTGAACTCAAAGGATCAAATAGCAGAAAGCCTGCAGGTGGTTTGGGGCCAGGTGCTGTGAAAGGAAATGTCCTCTCCTGGAGGGAGGCGTGGCATGTGGATAAACTGGGAAAGCAATCTGGGGGTGTGGCCTCTGTCCCAATCCACGTGGGGATGGCAGGTATCTTCCCCTGCCCCAAGCCACGCCACGCCCTTCCTGGTAGCCAATCAGCCCACCTGGACCTTACGTGGACACACCCTTAGTTCCAGCTTCCAATTCTGTCTGCTATGTAGTGAGCCCTGGCCATGAGCCAGGGGGATGGAGGAGGAGGAGGCAGGGGTACTCATTCCCCAGATTTCTCCTTCCGGAGTCCAGCAGAAGTCTCTGGATGCCTCTGCACACCTTTCCTTAAATCTGGGGGCTGCTGATAGCTCCTTGCCTTTCTCCTTTCACACCTGAGTAACTACCCTAGTGCAGGTGGCTCTAGGAGGCTACACCATCTCTCCGGACTGCCCCACACCGCGTCCCATCTTTTATGAGTCCTTGAGTTATGCTCAGACTGGTCCACTGTGTGACCCTGGGGGAGCCCTCTCTCATGTGTCTCCTCCCTCATCTATAAATGAAGAGAAATCTCCCCTTTCGTGGAGAATGAACGACTCCTGCTCTCTCTTCCTTTTTCTTTTGCTCTCTTTTTGAGATCCTAATTCCAACACCCTTGAAAGCCCTAAGTGCTGTGGGATATAAAGACGCCAGGTCAAGTCAAGACGATATTGTAAAGCCTCACTGGCTTGCTGAACAGAAAGGAATCAAACGCTTGAAGCATGAGGAGGGGCAGACGTGTGGCGTGCCTGCCACAGGAATGTGATACAAAGAGAAATGCATGAGGCCTGAGGATAAAGGAGGCTTTCTCTGCACCACCAAGGCTGGTAGGATCTGTTCTTACAGGGAATTAAATGATCTACCCACCTTCCTGTTCGCTGGTCCTTTTCATCCATCAAGAGAATACTATATTGAAAACAAAGTACTGAATTATTGTATCCTATACATGCGAGGACAAACCTAAAAGACTGCTGAGCAATCAAAAATAGAATTTCAGATCACTGAATCCAACATTCAACTCATCCTTCCAGTCTATGTCCGGCCCCATTCCCTACAAAGAGGCTACAAAGGGGGCAGCGAGTCAGATCAGATCAGGCCTTGAGTAAACCTCATGGCCTGCCTGCTCTGAATCAGTGGCAGAGCCAGCAGTGGAAGCCGGGCCCCCGGACCTCAGCAGGCTTTCTCCCTGAGATAAAGCTGGGTTCTCTCCGTGTCTCTCTGCTGCTGTTACTACCTTCACAGCAGCTGGCAGAGCCAGAAAGGCTTTAGGCCCTCACACCTGCTGTTTTCTTTGCCAGGCCAAAATCCCACACCTCTTTCAGGCTCGCCAGGGAGACATCTGTAGACGCCACGCCTGGCTGGTCCCTGTCAGATGCACCTGCAGTGGCCACCCCACCCCACCCCACCGTCACCACCCTCTCTCACCCACGGCTACCAGTTCCCGACTCACTTCTCACTACACCGCGCAGCGCAGCCTGTATCCTCCCCTGTGCTCAAAGGTGGCAGGCATCCCAGAAAGGTCCGTGATAAATGAAGCTCTTCTTTAACTTACAAAAGCCATCAGTGAGCCGGTATGGTAGCACGTGCTTGTATTCCCTGCGCTTTGGGAGGTTGCCGCGGGGGTCAGAAGTTCAAGACTGGGTAGCATAGCAACTGAGGCAGAACTTGTCTCAAGAGAAAATATAAAAATAGAAAAGAGGAAACAACTCAGTGGAAAGGACTCAGGTTCAATCCCAGCACGAAAAAAAAAGCAATTGTGAGAAATCTTGGACAATTCATATAACTGCATATGCTAGAAAAATCTTTAAGAACAAAACTGTTCTATGCTTTGGTTTTTAAAAGTAACAATAAGGATAAATTTGATTTTTGAATAAAAGAAAATAGAAGGTGGCCCTCTCTAGCTTACTGAAGGCAAAAGTATGTTCCTCCTGCCTTTTCTTCCTGTCCCCACGGACTGTCCCTGACTGACATTCCTTCACTCTCCCAACAAAGACAGCAAGTACCACTTAGTTCTAGGAAGAGACTTTTCCTCCTAGAGCCTGAGGTGAGCAGCAGCGAGGATTCCAGGGACGTAGCCACACGCACATGCACACACAAGCACGCATACGTGCACACACGCACACACTTGCATGCAAGCGTATGCATGCGCACACCTGAGGCCTGCAGACCTGGGAGGAGTCAGGCCAGGGGCAGGTCAGCGCGTCACAGATAAGAACTGGGGGACTGATGAGGTAGCACCCTAACCATGTTTCAAGTGCACGTTCGTATAATTCATGCAAATTCAAAAAAAACAGATTCATGTTTCCCCAGTAACCACGATATCTGCTTTTACCTGTACTTCCCCCCAAAAGCAGACGTCTTGTCATTCCATATTCAGTTATTCACAACCACATAGTCGGCTTTAGAAGCCTGAAAGGTCAGCCCCCCTCTCCTCTGCGGCCCGGTACCCCTGAAGCTGGGGGCGGCCCACTCCTGTGCACACACACAGCACAGACCCCGCCCCTGTGTAAATTAATGCTGTGTTCACAGCATAGCTCAAAGTCAAACAAATAATACCTGTCGTGAACATGAATTTTTAATATCTCCTATATTTCATTTTAAATGAAATGTCAACATGATGGAAACTATTTCCATGGAAGTTTGGAAAGGGCAGCATCTCTCCTGCGCTGCATCCTGAACCCACGCTGGTGCCAACGCGTGAAGGCGGCTCCAGCGCTGCAAGCATCAGATTGTTTTTTGGTATTTTACTGCCTTTGTCGTCCTATGGTAGCTGCGAAATGTCAACGTGAAATCTGTTTGCCAAGTCAATATGCTTTTCGGGGCTGATGGGACCCGCTGTCCTCTGTTTGTTGGGAAATGGATGCCATTTATTTACTGCCTATTTCAATCCCCTGCTTTTGAGCTCAAACTGCATTTCATTTGGGTGCAGCGATCCTCTCTGCGCATACGTGGCCTTTGTTCCTCTTCCTTCTTTAAACGCTATTTCCCCTTTTTAATGGGAAGGAAATCAAATAGCTCTGAAGCTCTGACCTCCGTTTCTCTGCAAGCCTCAGTCAGCACTTCCTCATTTTCTTTTTCACCGTCGCAGTTCTGGGACTGAACCCAGAGCCTTCACACTGAGCTGCAGCTCCAGCCCCTTTTATTTTTTATTTTGAGGCAGTGTCTTGCTAAGTCACCAAGCTGCCCATGCTGGTCTCAAACTCACAGTCCTCCTCCCTCAAACCCCCAGAGCTCTAGGATTACAGGCTTGGGGGCCCAGCAAGCTCCCATCTCAGAAACAGCCCCTTTCGCTCCATAGAAATTGCTCCCTGGCGTGCGTGTGGTCCAAGCACAGCTGAGACGGCCTGAGAGGCAGCGTGAGGGTTCAGGACCAGAGCCGGCTAGAAGGGCCACTCCCTCCCAACACTGCTGATTTCTGCTATGGGGCTGGCATTTGTGAGGCAAGACATTTCTCAGCCTGCCTGGCTTTCACCACTAGGTGTGAGTACCACTTCCCACCTTGCATCAATTATACCAACTAAAAAAGTCTCCTCAGGTGCTATATGTCCAGAGTGGTGGTAGCAATTTTAGGCAGCCATTGACCTTGGGACTCACCCGGAAGTGATTGTTTTCCAGGAAGTATTTCTTGGGACTCACCCAGAAGTGATTGTTTTCCGGGAAGTACTTTCTCTCCTCAGTGCCAAAGAAGGCAAATGCTCCCACACCCCAGCCTAGAAGTGCAGTGCGCAGCCTCTCTGATTCTTTGAGAAGCAGAGTCTTTCTGTTCTCCACCTTTTGAAGAGTCTTTAATTTGACCAGAGAGACCTGCTACTAATGCTTACCCAAACACATTCTCTGCATTTCTGGAGGCCAGAGTCCAATATCCAGGGGTTCACAGGGCTGATTTCTCATGGGCCAACCTCTCGCCGCATGTCTAGCCTACACAGGCTTCCCTGGTATCTCTTGTGCTCCCAATTTCTTTTCCTTATAAGGACACCTGTCATATTGGATTAGAGCTCACTTAATGACCTCACTTTACCTAGTCACCTCTTCGAAGCCCCTTTATCTAAATACGGTACAAGCACATTCTGAGGTATTAGAGGTCTGGGCTTCAACATATGAATATAGAAGGAAGGAGACAAAACTCAGCCCATATAACCTGCAATTCTTAAGTCTGCTCTTTCCAAAGCACTGCCTTGGCACAAAAAATTTCTCAGGCAAACAGCTGAGCTGGTTGTGTGAGGCTTTTCTGGAACCCAAAGTGGCCCTAGGGTGAGGGCAGTGGAGACTTCTGGATTTAGCTAAGGGGCCCTGTGAAGCTCTTATCTTGGTGTCCTAGTCTTCAGGGGCATGAGACAGGCTGGGTACATTTAGAGCTAATTAGCCTGCATTTGCCAACCTTTCCTATGCCTGTGTCAAAAGCGTTAAGGTTGCAAATGATGCCCCAAAAAGGTTGTACTTTGTTCTACTTTTATTTATTGGGCATTTGTAGGTCCAAGTGAAGAATCACAATTGTTAGTTTAAAAAAAAAAAAAAAAAAAAAACACTTTTGAGTCTCTGCCTGCCTTAGAAGAAAACACAAATCAAGTTTTTAATGAGTTAGCAAGGTATGGCCCCAGGAGCTCCTTTGTCATCTGTCCCTACGGTGGCCTCTCAGTGTTTCAAATTGAATTGCACTTCCCCCCACCCATTGTGTGCCCACCCAGAACACTGGAATGAGAACCTGTTTGTAAATAGGTTCTCTGTAGATGTTATTAAGATAAGGGTCAAGATGAGATCAGAGTGGATTAGGGCGGGGGCCAAGCCCAGTGAAAGGTCACAGAAACAGAAGAAAGAAGGTGATGGGCAGATGAGGCCAGAGACCCAGTGATGCATCGGCAAGGATGGCCAGTCATCAGGGGAAGCCAGGAGGCAGTCATGGGGCTGTCTGTCCCTCAGCACCTCCAGGATGAGCTAACTCTGACCACAGCTTGATTTCTGGCTTCCAGTCTCAACTGCAGGGAAACAAATTTCTGCCACTTTAAGCTGCTGACATCCAGAAGAAACCCACACAACCACTTCATACCGAAGAGATGAGGATTTTTATTCTCCCTCGAGATAGGGAGGCAGGGGGTATCTTGAGCCAGACAGTCCACAGCCTCACAGTGTAAGCTGAAGTGGCCACAAGTCACCCCCAGGTCCTCTGCAACTAAGCAGGCCCAGATGAAGGCTTGGTTTTTCAGCCAACGGACAATCACTATTAAGCACCCATGGAAGTAGCCAGAGGGTGCCAAGGGTTTCAGTGTGAGCCTAGATTTGGAGGAAAATGTTTCCTCTTCTACTTTCTAATTTCTCCATCACTAAACCAGAGTAGGGGAACTTCCCAAAGCCTATCTGTTATGGCTTGTGTCTTGATGTCCCCCCAAAGCTTCATGCAGTCATTGGTGGGAGTTTTTCAGAGGTAGCTGGATCTAGAGTGTGTGATGCTGGGATTTATTTGTGGTGGAGTGCTGGAATCAAGGGTACTAGGATTAAGGGCGTGAGCACTACTCACCCTAAGTAGACTAGATAGAATATAATGGACAAAACGAGTTGTGGTTGTCCCTTGTTTCATTGCTGCCTTTTCCTGCCATGAGCTGTTTTTCTCTTCAATGCGTGTCTCCCTCAGTACCCTGCCTTGAGGCCAGACAAAGATGGGCTGAGACCTCTGCAAATTGTGAACTAAATGAACCTTTCTTCCTTTAACTTTGGGTGGCAGGGATTTCCTCTCAGCAACAAAAGAAAAGTAACGAAGACAATATCCAAAAAGAAATTCCATTAGAAAAAAAAGAAGGACTGCAAGGACAGCCAACACTTTGGCCCTAGCCTTTCAAGATCAGTGAAGACTCAGGACATACAAGAACCTACACTATAACATCCTGTAACTCAGTGGTATCCCAAATTTTCTTATGAAGGAGATTATGAGACCACAGAGGAATGTGATCGATGATGTAGAGTGTGCCTAAGGAGAGTTGGTCAAGCAATGGTCATGATTCATCCACGTGGCTGACACTGAGAAAGGATCTACAAACTGTAGTACAGGGTTTCAGGATAAATCCTGAGGGGATTTGACTGATCTTATCAGATACAAAAGCTAGATTTCTTGTTATAAAGGTCTTGCTTCATCTTGGTCTTGACCATCCAGCAGAAAAGTATAAAAATGAAGTATAAAAAGTAAAGCCATATT
>NDGN011369052.1:0-15611 GCA_002564285.1 Tympanoctomys barrerae | reverse complement strand
GAACTCAGGCCCTTGCGCTTGCCAGGGAAGCACTTATTCCACTGAGCTATCCCCCTGGCCCCTTGTCATAAATTTAAAATTGCCAACTGATACCAAACATTTACAGTTATAGGCATTGTCATATTAGTTACCATAAAATATAATTTTTATGAAAAACTAGAAGCAACCCAAAAATTTTGATACAGAATTTAGAAACAATATTGCAATTTAGAATTTTCCATAAAATGTAACTCTGGTGTCCAACAGTTAAGAACTAGTTAAATACATTTTACTGCCTTGATACAAATAAAATTCCATGCACAGATTATAAATGATATGATAAAAGAATGGGCAATGGAATGAATAGTTGGGTCTTACTGCATAGTGAGAAAGTAGATTCAAAACTAGTATGTAAGATGACCCTATGTATGGGCTATGTACATATATCTGTGTAATAACTAAACACCCAAGCAGTTTGAGAGGCTCTTTGTGGACTTTAGCAAAATGATTGCGACTGCCAAACAAGAGATACCTCAATGGATCACATTTGAAAAACTTAGCTTGCCAGTGAGAATCATCCTAAACTGTGAGGTCTTACATATATTTAAAACCACAACTGTGTTAGTCTGTTTCTGGTGCTATAACTTATAAAGAAAATAGGTTTCCTTACTGCACAATTCTGGAGAAATAAAGTTCAAACACCAAGCAGCGTGATGCCAGCTTTAGAAAGCTCCCAGCCCCTGGCTCCATTATATTTGATTGATGCCATCAAGGTGCTAGTACACATGCAGAGTTCGTGGGAGGGGACTGGAAGTCAGACTGGAGAAGCCAATCTTACTCTTTTATAGCAATCATCTCTTGGGAATGTGAGAGCAGAGTCCCATGAGAACTAAAGTAATTGTTTGAAGGACAGAGCCCCTAAAGACCTAAGGACTGCCCACTTCTAAAGATCTTAGCACTTTTCATATCACCACACTAAGGACCAAACTTCTACCACATGAGCCTTTGGGGACAGCACTCAAACCATATCTGAGCTACAGCTGTCAGCAATAAGGTAGAGTGCTGAGGACCAGAGCGTCTCACACTTCAAGGTACCTTCTCAGTACCTCGGATCTTGCAGAATGACAGATTCAGACCCATGGTGTTGGGGATCCTGGGATACTGCATTTCTAACAAGCTTCGTGAGGTTGCCGACACAGCACAGGCGAGGACTCACTATGCAGCAAGATTCAGCGCTGTCACTCCAAGGAGGGCAACTGAAGAATGATCTAGTGGCCTCAAAAGGTTAAAGAGACCAGATGAATGAGGGAGGAGAATTTAGTTCACACATGCAGGGATGTTGTCTTGGGACTGCTGTTTTTGGAGGGAATCTACATAGAAAAACTGGAATATCACTTTTACCAATAATAAACACAGATTAGAGGGTATTCTGTCTTTTTTCCTCTTCTTCCTACATTTATATTAGGTCCACCCCATTCCTTGAGCTGAGGCAGGAAAGAAGACAAGAGCTATAAGGCCTCAAGGATCAGCTGACTCCACAGACAGGGATCACCTCAGACTCCACCATCTCCAGATGATGAGTTGGACCCACAGTGGTCTTAGTCGAGGTCACTATCCTCCCTGAGAAAGGATGAGAGACCAGCATCCACCGCAGCTCCTTAGAAGCCCCTCAAGCTCATAGCCCAGTGACAGTGGTTATCTCTACCCTGTCTTGTCATGGCCCACAGCCCTGATGACCTGGTTCAAATGATGGCAAACGCAGATCTTTCTCACTTACCAGATGCTTAAAACTGCCAGCACAAGAAGATTCCTTTTAATAGGTCCAAGCAATTTTAAGTGACATCATAGACTAAGAGAAACTAACCAACAAATATAAAAAAAAGTGCAACAGATTTTTGGTCCACTATATGGACTCCAAAAGGCTCCTAAAACACTTCTGTGTATGGACATTCAGAGCCCAGTCATCTGTGTACATAAAGCTCTATTATTTAATCATTTATTTCACATGTTCTAAGTACCAGACCACTTTCACAGTTGTTATACTATTTTAGCCCTAAAACAATTTTGGAAGGTAGATACTGGAAATATTCTTCAATGAAGATTTCAACCTTTCAGAGATATTAAGTAATTTAGCAAGGTGACATCGCTTGTATATGATAAACCCCTAATGACAGGAAAAAGAAAAGTGATAAGGGAGCTGTGGGGATATGCTAGAGTCTGGGTCTGTCCTGAAAGCAACATGTCCTCTACTCCTAAATAGGACAGAGCTTAAGCAAGGCTTCTGAGACTGGAAGACAAGGGTCATTGCTCACTTCTGGTTTTGTTCAAGTGGCAATGGGCCTGGTTCCAAGAGGTGAATCACAAGTGATCAACCAGACCTGGTAATCTCCTTCCTCCCTGCCAGTGCTTGATTTGGTTGTGGGTGGTGGGGATAGCACATCACACAGGGAATTGAACCCTGGTCCCTGAATCTGCCTAAGCAGGTGCTTTAATCTGCTGAGCTATCTGGTGGGCCACCACATGATTCTTTGAGTCCCAGACATATGTCTACGTTGTTCTTTACATGTTCCTCTCCACAGCTTCTTCTCAGGGCTTCCTTGTGTCCATAATTGGTTCAGTGTAGCATGAGTAGAAATTAGGGACTGTTTCTGTTATTCTACAAGGCAATTTTGCTACTCATCTACCTTGATCTCATCTTGTAAAACTCAGTTTAGCTCCTCACAGATGCCCTTTCATAGAGCAGGACTTAACTGTGGGGTGCAAAACAAGCATGTCTGCATGCTGATCCCTGGAGCCTGCTGTCATAGTTTGGATTGAAAATGTCACCTCAGAGTGTAGACTGGTACAACCACTATGGAAATCAACGTGAGATTCCTTAGGATTGGAGGTCCCATTCAGGCCAGCTAGTCTTCTCCTAGGTATTTTTCCAGAAGAACTGAAAACCTCATACCACAGTGTTATAACTACACCCATGTTTATAGCAGCGCAATTTGTCATATCTAAATCCTGGAAACAACCTAGATGCCCATCAACTAAAGAATGGATAAAGAAGATGTAAACTTTTTACACAATGTAGTATTATTCAGTTATAAAACAGGGTAAATTTGAGTCTTTTATTGGTAAGTGGATACAACTAGAGAACATACTCTGAAGTGAAATAAATCATACCCACATGTGAAAACATCACATTGTTTCCTTAATGTGAGAACCCAAAAGAGAAAAATGGAACCTGAGGAGTACAATAGATACTGGGGGAAGGGAATGAGCTTACTCAAAAGGAAAGAGTTACTGAGTTGAAGAGAAGCACAGGAGAGGGAGTGGGGGAAGAGATTTATCTATGTCTGTAAGCATGATGGTTTAGACAACTGGATAGTGCATTTCTGCTGGTATATGGAAATAAGTAGATGATACTTAATTTTTTTGTCTCCTTTTTTCAATTGTTTGTACTTTTTCTCTTCTTAATCTCTTATATAGTCCTTTCTTTTTTTTCTTCTTTAAATTTTACATGCATATGTCTGGTAATATGAATAACTGGTTGGAAGACAACATTATGTATTACAACAAATACTATGAAATTCATATTATTTTGTTAAGTGAAAATCTGTATCACTTGTAATTTTTTCTGTTTTAATTTCTAATTTAATTCTAATTTTCTTTAAAAAAGGAAAAGAGAAAAAAATGAAAATATCCCCTCAAAGCTCATATATTAAAGGCTTGGTCAGAACCTGTGCTATTGTGAGGTTGTTGGCTGCCTAGGAAATGAGCCTAGTAGGAGGTCTTGGGTTCATATAGATGCTGAGGGGCCCTCCAAGAGGCTTGTTGAGCTCCACCTCCTGCCTCTTTCCCCACTTTCAATGACCTGGCAATGAAGCAAGTGGTTTTGCTCTGCTATATGCCCCTGTCAGTATGTGCCACCACTGGCCCAAAGCAAAGGGGACAACTTCTCAGGGATTGGAGCCTATGAAACACAAACCCAAATAAACCTTTCCTCTTTATAAGTTGTTTATGTCAGGTATTTGTTACAGCAATTGAAAGCTGACTGCACACCTGTGAAGATGTTGCCTTGCACAGCACAAAGAACTTTGCAGATACAAGGAAAGTTAGAGATCTTGAGATAAGAAGATAATAGCATAATCAAATCACAATAGTCCTTCACAGTAGAAACCTCTGCATAATGTGGTCAGAGAGAGAGGATGATAGAAGAAGGTCAAGGTGATGTGACACTGCTGGCTTGTCAGATGGAATATGGGTAGCCTTTAGAAGTTAGAAAAGACAAGAAAAACTGATTCACCCTGAGGGTCTATAGAAATGAACATAACTCTGCCAGTTTCTTGATTTTAGCTCAGTGAGACTTCTGTTAGATTTCTGACTTGTGGAACTGTAAGACCATAGTTTGCATTGTTTAAACCCCTAAGCTCAGCGGCACTGCACCTGTCTGACACATATGAGATCATGAGTTCGATTCCTGGTACTATTAAAAAAAAATGAAGGGCAGGCCAAATAGCTCAGTGAATTAAAGGACCTGCAAGCAAGCTTAGGGGCCAGGCCTGCCATAGGGGCATATTGAGATGGCAGTTGAGACTGGGTGTTGTGTTGCGTGCCTGTAATCCCAGCTCTTGGGAGGCTGTAAACAGAAGAATCACTATGAGTCCAGTCTAGTAATGAGACCCTGAACACCCTGTAGACCCTTCCCTAAAATAAAAAAAGATATAAAACCACAAAGGTTGTAACAATTCAGTATGGCAGCAATAAGAAACTAAAACTAGATCATAGACATGTGTCTCACTCCATTTTCCATGATAGTACGTGGTATAGTAGGTGAGAGTTGGAATGGGAGATTCAGAAAGATTTGTGCACAAACCCTGGATCTGTCCAGGGATGGTGGCACATGTCTAAAATCCTAGTGTGCAAGAAACTGAGGCAGGAGGATTGCCATGAGTTTAAAGCTAGGTTGGGCTACCTAGTGAGTTCAAGACCAGCTTGAACTACACAAGCTGGTCTTCAACTCATTTGTCTCTCTCTCTCTCTCACATACACACACACAAAGAAGTCTTGGCTTTATTTCCATGTGAATTTGGGCAACTCCCTTAAATTCTCTGAGTTAAATTCTAACATCTAAAAACAGATTAATAGAAGTATAGCTTGCTTGTACAATTGTTGTGATATTTGAATGAAGTTGCACAAGTAGCCCCACTTACCACAAGGATGGGCAAATGAAAGTCACTGGATAAATGGTGGCCATTATCATATTTGCTGAAGAGAAGAGATCAAGGGCCTGGGAATTCCTCTGTGGTGAGGAGTGTGCCTGTTCAGTTTGAAGCTGAGAGACCATGTGATGCAGTGGGGAAGATCACAGGCTCCTAAGTCAGTCTTCCTGGGCTTGAGTCTAGGGAGCTGCATGACCCTCGGCACATGATTCAGCATCTTGGTTTAACTTTGCCCAGAAACAAGGCCTAAAACTACCATTTGAATGTCAATAGCTTACTTGGCAATTATTCCAGGAAATAAGGAAGGGGAGTGAGAAAACGAGGCATAAAAGGAAGGGGTCCAATAAGTGTATGTGCCTAAGCAAGTTACCACTGGGGCAGCTGGAGTGAAAGCCATCCAAGGGATTTGTGAAGGGCATGTGATCCTGAGCTGTCACCCTCAAGAAGTGAGGATACTGGGGCATTTGTGTACTAATTCCAGTCAATCGCTGGGCGAGGGCTGCTTCTAGCAGATGGAACTCCCCAGCACACCTAGTCTGCCACAGGTGAGCAGAGAAGGCTCCAAAAGAGGGCAACGGGAATCTGGCTGGCACATCTGGATCCTAGTGTCTGCTGCATTTAGCTTTCTTGTCTTTGAAATGGAGGGCTGATCATACCTGCTTCATAGGTTTATTGGGAGATTTATGGAGGTTAACAAGGTCAAGAGCCTCCGCTATAACTTGACACAGAATAAGCACCATCATTTAAAGTTATTTTCCATTCTGTGAGATAAAATTTTCATTGTTCTCTCCACCCCTCCCCCAAAATATTTAATGAAGTTGTTCACACTCATCAGTGCTTTGGGGAAGGAAGGCTTTGGGGAAAATGAGGAAGGGACTAATGTTCAACCCTGGCCATTGGCACAAATACAGAGTTGGTCCATACAGAAGCTGGAGTCACTCGGAGAGTGGACCAAGGTCATGCAGTCACAGCTGTTAGTTTACATACAATCCAGTGGGTTGTGGGCTCTGTGGAGTCCAGTTATAAGAATTTGGACCCCACACTTTCATATTACAAAGGACATGGAAGCCATAGCTGCCACCAGGGTCATGCACTGACTAGTAAGCTTCTTGAGAGCAGGACCTGTGCTGTGGCTGGCTTCCCTGTTTGTGTCCTGGCACACAATGGCCGTTAAAAGACTGGCCACTGAGGAGATGAGCACAAAAAGAGCCTGCAGATCCAGAAAATAATAGTCTTGGGGGAAGATGAGGGATGACTGACACTCTTCCAGGTGCAGCCCCTCAGCAAGTGGCCTCCTATTTCTCCACTAGTCAGCCACGAGTGTGCAGGAAGTCACCTGGGCTTGACTTCTGCTTATGTTGGCATCTGGGCACCTAAGTCTGAGCAGTACCTTCTAGAATACAAAGAACAAGCTGTGAGTATTTATACCAACACATACATCTTAAATAGGCCCTCACTTCTCCCTGAAAGGAATCCAAAAGCTCTGTTGGAACTGAAAACATTTTATATTTATATATCACCAGTTAGGAGAGAACACAAAGTACTTAGCAAATATGATCTCATTAGTCCTCACAACAGCCTCAGGGATGGAGTTGGCAAGAATCCTTAGCCTCCTGGGAGAGGTGAGAGTGTGGAGGCTCCGGAGGCCACTAACTCGAGCCACATCCACAGACCAGGTGCTCTGGGGAGTGCAGATAATGGCCAGGACTATCTCGCTGGAGAGAGGCATCATGACAGTGTGGCCTGCACACTCACTGTATGCTGCAGAGACGGGCAAAACCTGGAAATAACTCTGGGTCTCTCATCATGGGATCTGATAGATGCGCTGTGGTACAAATAATGCAATACTACTTCAGCATTTGAATGGATCCCTGTGCAAGGGTTTGGCATCAAAACATGTCTAGGACTTCAGGTGAGAAATGCAAGTTGCAGGAGGGTAAATACAGTACATCCACCCATTACTGTAAAAGACTTGGTGCAACATCAAGGGAAAAATCTGGAAGAATGTGTGCTGGGTCGTGTATGAAATGATACATGTCTTGGTGTGTTAGTGTTTTCAAGGGAAAAGTCTAGAAATGTATGTCAAATTATGCATTTGTATCAGTGTTTTCCAGAAAATAATCTTAAAGAATGTATAACAGTGGCTGTCTTATAGGTCAGAATAATAGTACTTACATTTCCTTAAGCATAGGTTGTTAAAAGCTTACATTTTTTCCCAATGTGCGTAAGTTTTAATTTCTAAAAATTTGGAAAAGGGAAATCCTGTATGTCACCTAGAAAGTATTAGAAAGAGAAAAATAAAAGCATTAAAATATGTTCAGGTTGTTTCCTTTCATTAAAACAAGAGCACCAGGAGTGTTTTCCTTGATGTAAAGAATTTGGAAAAATTCCACCAGATTTCCTATTTAGCTCCTCCTGTGCAGTGAAGTTTGGATCCGATACTCTATTTTGTAAACATATGGTTGAGCGTCTGCAAAACCAAAATACAAAATGAAATCTTTCTGCTTTTTTTTCCTTGATGTTTTTAAATACAGGACAGACCTGACTGTTTAGTATTTTTACCCATTAAACAGGGAAAACAACCGGACCCTAGTTTAAGGGATTTAAGATATCAATGATGCAACATTTTCATGAACTGTTGGGTGATAGATGGAAATTATGTCATTAAACTTTAAAAACCCAGATCACTGTGGTTCACAACAATATGAATATTCTAAAGTGTACATGAGAGAAGAGTTAAGATGGCAAGCTTTTATGCTGTGTTTCTTACCATCATAAAAAACAAAACCCTAAAATTCCAAACAAGACCACCTAGAGCTCAGATCTTTAAAGTTTGAGATATAAAGGAGAGGGCAGGGTCAAGGGGAGTGGGATTTGAAGTTCAGTGGTCTGTGGGCAAGAGGGCTCCACACTCTCCTCTCTCTCCCTCCCCCAGCCTGAGTCTCTCTCACTGGCCAAGCACTGGCAAGGTAGGAGACCAAGAGGGTGAGAAGAGCCCTGCCATGCTGTGGTGACCCAGCTTCTCTTACCCACAAGTGTCTCCCTGAAAACACGCACCAATTAATGCCTAGGCTGCCCATGCTTCATGAAGAAGTGGAACTTGGCTACCAACACTGCAGCTTGCATGCAGGGGTCAAAAATATCAGGAATGAGGCAGGAGAATGATAAGTTCAAACCCAGCCTGGGGAACTTAGCACGAATCTGTCTTGATCAATCAATCAGCCATCAAAAGGGCTGGGGATGTAGCTCAGTGGGAAGACCAAGCATTCAAGCCCTAGTGTCACAAACAAAATGTCAACTTCATCCCTTGGAAGATACATCTGTGGAACAAAATCTGAATTCAGATCTACTTCCCAGGCAGGAGCAAGTCCACCCCTCCTTGTCTTCCCCTCCTTCATCTCAGCTTCTGGGTGAAAACTAGAAGAGGGAAAGTTAAGAGACCGTGGCTCCCGCTCCCAACTGCAATGGACATAGCACTGGTTTTTGATGAAAACAGTAAAGATTCCATAGAAACTCTGAATGAATTCACAGAGGAGGGCACTTGGGTGAAGTCATCACAAGGAAGCATCTGTGGGGGAGCTGCAGTGTATCAGGCCCTGAAAGACATGTGTCCTCTCTTCAACTGTTCCCACAGCTGCCCTCGAGGACAGTGGTAACATGGACATTGCTGGCCACCTGGGACACAGTTTAAGAACTGTGTATATTGAAGGCTTATGACATCCCTGCATGGGAAACACTTTTATTATTCCCTTCTTCAGAGTAAGTATGCCCAAGTGCAGAGAATTGGCTAGCTGGAGAGTGGTGAGGTTGAGATTATTCCCTGCAATTCAAATGTAGCACCCACTATCTCAGCCATCATATCTTATTATCTTGCACACAATTTGGATTAGGAAACAGCTCAGAGAAGCTACATGTTTTGTCTGAGGTCCCTATGGGAAGCTGGTGGTGATCTTACCTCTTGTGAATTCAATACCTGTGTTCTGCAAAACATAACTCTCTCTTCAACATGCAGTGATGAAAATCTCCAAGACCAACCAAACTCAGGTCTGTGACTGATGCACAGAGCCATCATCACCAGCCCATTCTGTGTCTGAGTTCCCTGGCTGAAATCAGAGCCAGAGAAGGGTACTGCTGGCTTGGCATTCTGCCCATGGCAGATGGGACAACTTCACTACCATCTGCGAATCCCCTTCTCTCCCAGTCCTGGCAATTTAGTGCCGATCTGGCTTTTCATTCACTCATTCAACAAAAAGATGATTTCTCTGCTGAGCCCTGTTCTAGGTGCTGAAGATTAAGTAGTGTGCTGAAGAGTCAAAAATAAATGTGCAGTTGGGACCCAGAGTCTTGGTTCTTGTCCTTCTCCTTATCCATCCTTATCTACACATTATTCCTTCCTAGAAATGGGTCTTTCTCTCCTGCAACTCATTCACACGCTCTGTATGCAGAGTTTTGTCATCCCACAGGTGCCTTTGTGTACCAGAAATCGGCCCTTATGGGATGGTGGGGAGAGGGCTGGATTTGAGACCCCATCCACCCTCAAAGTAGGCACAGTCTCCATCATGGGTGGTCTCTACCACATCTGCCCTTTCCAGAGGTTGAAGGTATGTTCTTGGAGCCCAAGCCCAGCACCTTTGTTACCAGATGGAGGATCCCATGGGGTTTCTCTGCAGGCTCTCAGTGTCCTGGATAAATTGGACAAATTGGATGAGACACACAGAATAGACAGTGAAGGTTTATTTATTGAAGGTGCAAAAGTGGTGTGCTCTACAAGGCAAGAGAAGGCTGGTGAAAAGGCTCACCGAAACCCCAAGGATAGAGGGAAAGTGGGCCCTGGTTATCTCCTTCTCATGAAAACAAGGCAGTGGGACAGTTGTAATACCACTCTCTCCCTTGGTATTAGGTTATGTGTAAGCCAGACTATTGAAAACCTTGTTTGGCTTTCTGCCATTTGTAAGTGTAGGATCAGAACAATGTCTTTTCTTTGGTTGTGCCCATATGCAAATGAAGGATTGAAAAAAGGATCTTCTGATTGGTCCTGTGAAGAGCACCAGATTCAAGTGAAGGACTGAATGTAGCAATTTTCTGGTTGGTTCTGTGTGTAGTGGTGATGGTGTCACTATATTGGAAATGTTCCTCACTCTTTGGTTCTGCATTACCTTCAGATTCTACCAGCCCCACTTTATCTGATTACCACATTTCCCATCTATACCAACTTCTATAACCTGAGTCTTTCAAGCTCTAATTCTTTCTCATCACCCATTGTTGCACTGGTCAGACATTACCCTGCTCACCTCCCTGGCCCCTGTCTATGCCGGTCAGTTTTCTGTTATCATAAAAAAAAAAATCTGAGACAATTAGCTTATGACGAGAAAAAATTATTCCTTTGGCTCATAGTTTTGGAGGTTTGGGTCCATGATTGGTTGGCCCATAACCTTTGGGTCCATGGCTAGGAAGCACAACATGGCAGTGGTGCACGGCAAAACCAGAGCAAAAGAATCCCTGACTGTCATTATCACACTCACTTCCGTTCTGACTTGGCATCATTGGGAAGCCGTACCAACACCTGGCCTCTGTTAAGGGCAAGGCCCTCCAGACCTGGTCAGTGACTGCATGGAGTGCTGTGGATGCCATAGTTATATGGATGACCTCACTCCAGTATCAGATAGAAATGCGATTAAATTACCAGGAAGTTGTTTTAAAGCAGAAGTCAAAATACAAAGCATACACATTCTTTCACAAAGGTGACAAACTGTGATTTTAAGAATCCACTGTCTCTTTTTTAACTGATGATTGAATGATTTACCTGTTCAACTTCTCCTTATCTTCAAGCACTTCTTCTGAGAAGCTGTGTGAGATTGCCTTTCCTCTATACCAACCCCTCCCTGTCAAGGAGCCTCCAGCCTTGCCTGTCATTTCTCTTGCTTGTTAAGCTCTGTTCTGTCCCCTAATGATGTAAGTTGTGTGAGAATAGAAACTAAGTCTAAATTTTACTTTTATATCCTCAGCCTCTAATGCAGAACCTAGCACCCAGCAAGAACTCAGTAAATGTGCCTTACATAAGAGGTATTCATATGGGAAAAAATTGGCATCAATACTAAGCTGAAGTTTTCCCCCATGATGGATACCATGCTGCCAGGTGGAAAAAAGAAGGGCTGTAAGAAACTCTAGCCACTCTCAGATGCTCCAGAGAAAACTTCACAAATAAGAAATTGATGTATCATATATCAGCTGTATCACTCATCCATCCATCCATTCATTCATTCATCCAGTATGGCCGTTTTCCAGTGACACTTTTGTGTACCTGGGCTCTGAACATTCCACAGTGAAAAGATAGTCGAAGTCCCTGCCTGCAAACAGCTTACTTGCCAGTTGGAGTGGGAGAACTTGGAGCAGGGAAACAGGGAAGATGGACAAGAATGCATTCTCTAATTGCTACAGTGAAAAGTCATCAACAGCGTACCCCATCTACTTCTCAGAACAGTGTAATGGTTAACTGTCCATCAGTGGAGTCTGATAGCTTAGTTCATAATCCATGACTTACTAGTTAACTTACCTTTGGGAAATCTTATCCTGCCCAAGCCTCAGTTTCTTTAGAGGCTGTGGTGAGAATAATAGGCCTTGATTGCCTAGCTGAGAGGAGGGCCAATGAAAGCTAGTAATGATCAGTCTTCCCCCACTGAAGAGGTTGGGGTGGTCTCCAGGCATCATTTCATATGCACTATACTGATGTGAAGGCATTGTTTGGATTCATGACTTTGATGGATCAATGCTGAGTTTCGCTAGGGTGTAACTGGCTTAATGTAGTCCTCCTGCTTGTGTAATATTTGCATATGATCTTTGAATCCAGCCTCAGTTCCCTGGGGCTCTGGCAGTAAATAGAGCCATGTTGCACAGGCTTCAAGCCGAAACGCAGGGTGGGCAGCCATGGGGACTCCAGCATGAAGGATTTCGCTTGGGTTCTGGCCATCAACTCTCATGGAATCCGGGAGTTAATTTCCCCTTATTATTGAACTTGAAACAGCTATGGTAAATAGAACAGATTTTAATCAACTGCAATACAAACAAAAGGCACAGATGGCAGGACAAGATTGACTGACAACAGTGAAGTCCCTGAGGCTTTCTTGAACACTCTTTGAGGGTGTCTAAAGGCTGTGGCCCCCTGCTTTGTTTTTGTTACTGGCATTTATGAATTCCAGGAACTCCTTTCTTGATTATATAGCTTCCATGGACAGGATGTTAGGTGGTGAATGCTCTAGGAAGTTCTGAAGAAAGACTGTCCCTTAGGATGGGAATAGATCAAGGGGAGCCCAGGCTGTCCTAGGAGTCTTACAGCAGGAAGAGAAGGCAGGGTGCTCATGAATGAGAGGATCGCAGTCCTTACTGAATTAGGAAAAATGGAAGAACAATGGAATAAATATTAAACAACTATCAGGGAAATGTAATCAGCTTTACCAGAGATTGTAGCTCCACCAAGCCACTCTTAATCCTTCTCTCATGCCAAGCACATATGTATACTTCAAACACACACACATGCATGCACACATGCACACACATGCATATACATACACACATATGCACACATATGCATACACACACATACACATGCATGCATACATGCATGCACCCACCAGCCTTAGGACTCTGGTCTCAGATGGCTTTCACATATTTCACATTAAATTATGATTCAGTGCTTAACACCAGGGCCAGTGCTGGTTGGTGTAGTGGGATCGCCTGATGCAGACAAGGCCCAAACTGTTCCTGAATTCTGATCCCACTCTTTAACCACAGGGAAATTCTCAAAGGTGAGCTAGCCCCAATCCCTTTCCAGGATTTTAGAAGCAGCACTAAGAAAGTGAGGCTTTTGCATGCTACAGGCTCAAGCACTTGAGAATATACTGAACTCCAAGACTTCCAAATTACAGAGGTGGAGGAGAGGTAGACCTTGCTGGAAAAGAGCTGAGAGTGAGGGAACTGAACGGAATGCTAACTTGGATCCTCTAGGCTATCCAAAATGGGTGGATCATTGTCAGACTTCCCAAAGGACTTGCTTCCTATAACTCCTGTGTATGAGAGAGAAAGGAGAGTACATAGTAGAGCATTAGTTCTCAAAGCGTGGCTCTGGTACTCTGTGGGGCCTGGGGCTCCACCAAAACCTTTCCCAGGGTCTGCAGAATCAAAGCTATTTTCATCATAATCCCAGGCATTCTGTGTCTTTTTCAGTCTTAACTTTCTTATGTGCATACGGTGTTTTCCAGAGGCTACATGACAAGTGATATCACAACAGACTGAATGAAAAAGCAAATCCATGAATCCAGCTGGCTCCTGTTAAAGAGATATTTTTTTAAAAAAATGTAGGGCACTGTGATTTTAGTATTGTTTTGCTTTTCTCATTTTTTAAAAATGTATTTAGTATAGGGTCTGTAGGGTCTTACTACACGGATCAGACTCATAGTGATTCTCCTGTTTTCAGCCTCCCAAGCACTGGGATTACAGGCACACACTACCGTGCCCAGTCTCAATTGCTGTCTCACTGAGCCCCAGGAGCAGGGCCAGCATGGCACACTGAGATTGTTTTGTTTTTGACATGTTATTTTCCTGCAAAATTTATTTATATAAACATGTTTGTTATGTGTATTCCCATAATAACAAATACTTAAATTTTTCTCATGTTAAATATCTAACATAGCAAGACTCATAGATGCATGCATATCAACAAAAATCCTTTGGAGAGATGTCAGGAAACTAAAAGACAGACTTTGGAGGGGGGAAGAGGATTAAGTGGAAGAGGAAAGAAAGAGAAATTGGTAATGGGATTGAAGATGATGAAGACATGTTATTTGCGTGTACCAGTTTCCTGAAGTGAACCCACTATTCTTTATTACTAACATGCTCAAAGAAGAAAAAAGCAGTAAGAGAAAAAAAGAAAAGAAAACTGGAAAAGTCCTTTGGTATCTGCAAATCATAGCATTCAAGGGCTTGAAAAGCAGGAAGCTTTTTTACAGTATTAGAAATGATACAAAATAAGTCCAAATAGTCTTTGCAACCCCTGTCAGTCAGATAGGGCATAAAAAGATGCTTAGAAGGAAAAATACCAGGAGAAAGACCTGGTGTTGCATCAGCAACGGTGACATGGGCCTTCATAGCTAACACATCCCTTTTGCACTCAAGTAACAGATCTGCCCTGGATCACAGGAGATGGTCTTGAGGGAAGCCCAACTTCTGGTGGTGGCTATGGGGTTGAAGATGATGCTGCAACAGAGTGCTCGCTCATGGCCACCTCTTGCCTGACCAACTCATCTAGAGAAAGATGCACTGTTAAAGGTGGAAATTGAAGAGGAGTCTCTCCTACAAGCAGTGAGAAAGATGAGTAAATTCCGGGCCTGACCCAGTTGACGTCTGATGTAGCAGGAAGTGCTCTGGCACAGCTCACATGTCTTGGGGGGGGGACTCTCTCACCTGAGGGGAGGCAACGCCCAGTTGACTGGTGAGGTCATGCAGAAACAGTGGGCCTCATTGTCCAGGGGAAGGCTGAGCTCACGGCTGATTCCTGCTGCCCTGTCTGCTGCCAGGTGAGTGGCTCTGTATTTTGAGCACTGAAATGGACCCCCCTGGCCAGGCAGGGGCCTCTGCTTCCAGCTAAGTGAGCTACAGGCTCCCAAGCCTTTTAGTCCTCTGCTCTAGCATTGGCCCTTCCAAGGGAAGAAAATGCTAGAAAAATAAAGCAAGTGTCAAACTGAGATCTCAGAAAACCCCCTAGAGACATAAAAAGGATCAACAGCCTTGATTTTATGGGGGCTTTCATTTACATGATGGTTATAAACTATTTGCTCGAACTGCGCAGAAGGGTGAAATGCAGGTGTTTTCCTGACACTGTGCACATTTGTGCATAGATTAGCCAAGCCAGGCAATGATAGAGGGGCTCTGGCAAACGGAGTCCGGGCTCATTCTTTCTGTTAATGAAGCAATCCGTTGCTGTATTTATATTCTACCCTCTCAAAAGAATTTCAGTTCATTTATAAAAACACACAACAAAATAATTGAAACTGCGGAAGTTAACCAGGTGATTTTTCAAATATCCTGAGCACTTTGGTGTGATGAAAATAAAGAACAAAGGAAAACTTGGGGGTTTCCGAGGGGGGAAAGCAGCCGGCCCTGCAACGATCACTGACACCTCTTCGGAATCACAAGGTTAGAGCAGGAAACTGGCTAAGATGGAAAAGAGTTCACCCACCCTGTGTGAACATACTGACACATATGTTGAAATCTCAAGAGTAGATTCAGGTTAAAAAAGAAAAACAAATACCTTAACTCCTAATTTATTTATTTATTTATTTATTTATTTATTTTTTCGTTTTGGTTTTTAAAAATTATTTATTTATTTATTTATTTTGACATCAGTTATTTTAAAGAAAAAATATAAAAACA
>NDGN011369044.1:0-17799 GCA_002564285.1 Tympanoctomys barrerae | reverse complement strand
TGGTCAGCAAACGCCAGGAGGAAAGCGTAGAACTGATTTTTCTCTCAGCATCTGTGAAAGAACCAACCCATCCAACACCTTATTTTGGACTTCAAGCTGCTAGTGCTGTATGACCATAAATTTCTATGATCTATGATATTCTGTGATAGCTACCCCAGGAAACTAATATATAGTCACTGCATCATTATTGACCAAATCAGTCACAGAAGCCAGTCAGGACTGAAAGGGAATCTCAAGAGAAGAGCTGAAGTGTTGGTTTTTAAAAAATTATTTATTTATTTTTGTCTGTCATTAAACTATCACAGACATGGAGGCAGAGGCTTTGGCTACTTTGTTTCACTATGTTCCCATTTATTGAGAGACAGAAAATAAAAGGTTTTCAATATTTTCATTTTTTAAGACTAGGCATGGTGGCAGCTCACCTGCAATCACAGCACTTGGGAGGTTGAACACAGGTGGATCACTACGAGTCCGATCTACATAGTGAGACCCTGTAGACCCTTACCAAAATACAAAAAAAAAATCATTTTTTTAATGAGATTAGTTTCAAGTTACTTTTCCTAGTATATTTCTCTTTTTAAAAATCCAAGGTTGTAGTACACAGAACAAAGGTGTACCATTATCACCAGTGACCAATGTTTTATTCATGTTGCCTAAATCATGGTAATTCACAGGAGCGTCTCCATCCTCAGGGAACTCACCAACTGTACGTACAAGCCAAAGGAGATTAAGCATGCTTGGTCATCAATTGAATGATTCATTAATGGTCAAAATATCAGCTCAGATCTATATCTCCAGCTGTCCTTTCGGTGTCCATTGGAGAGTCTTTCACTGGAAATGCAATGATCTGTACACCTGACTATGCCAATGTGAGGTTACATTGGGCTGAGCCTGCCTTGGGGCAGGATGTAGAAACAAAGCCTTAGGATCTACAGTTGCCAGAATCACCTACAGAGGAAAAGAAGGAGGAGGAAGAATTGGCTAAACCAAAAGAAGAGGGAGGAAAGGAAGAGGAAGAGGAAAAAGTGGAAGATGGAAGCTACTATCAATTAAGCTCCTACCACAAGTAGGAGCTTTATGTATGTTGTTTGATTTAATGACTACAAAGTTTCCTTATTAGTCATTGCTTTCCCATAGTTCACCTCAGGAAACTAAAGCTCAGAGGATTTAAGACTCTTGTGCCCATATTATTGCACCTGCAGTCAACAGTAAGAGCAGCTTTCAAATTCAAATTCACACAACATCAAAGGCTATGATTTTTTCCTGTACCATGAACTGCCAAGCAACCTAGAAGGGCTCAGCTACACACCATACCTGTGGTCTTATATGATGGCCTAGACCAGGGAGCATGGAAACTGTTAACAAAAGTCTCCTGGGAAAAAAATCCAGGCAGGCTCTAGACCCTTAGTTCTCTAATTTGCGATATGCCACCTCATCCTGCTAATTCAAAAGATAAAGTTTCTCATAAGCCCGTGAAGTCCCACTGCACAATTCCATACCAATTTACACATACACACACTTGATCCATGTTATTCCTCCTAAATATACTACATATACTATGCTTATAACTGTCCTCTCCAGAGAAAGTCACATGGAATGCATCAGTTTCTAAGACTGACAGAGGCAGGAGGTAGAGGAGGAGGGCCCTGCCTTCCCAGTGGCCTTCTGACTCTTCCTGACCAGCATTTCTTTTCACAACAGTTCCCTTTTAAAAATGTGGCTCATTATGTTCCCTCTGGCCCTCTTGGCTTGCTCTTGGAGGCCACGACATCTGGAGGAGGAAGGAAGGGAAAGAGGGAGGGATGGGAGGCAGAAGGGCAGCACTGATAAGAACAAAGCCAGCAAGCTCTAGAAGCCCATGCACCAGGTCTGCCTGAGCAGCAACTTCCACAACTTGAAAAGATGGGGAGGAGGAGGAGGAGGAGGAGGAGGAGGAGGAGGAGGATTACCGTAACTTCTTTTCTCATAGTGTGCCAAGGGGCATAATGGTGCTGTGGTTACACAGTGAAGGCTCATTAAAACAATAAATAAACCACAAGGGCTGTAACTAAGAGTTCTCTTATCTAGCATAGTTCACTGAATGACAAGGAGAACGCCTCCCTGTCCCCTGCCATTTATTAGCCAGGTTTCTGATACCTGTCAATACTACTTTAGAAAGGCAAAAAGGTTCAGAAATCCCCATATTCTCTTACTGTGAAGACAAAGCAAAAGATATTTAAGTATTCATGAAAAAGCATTGTAGCTGGATCTTTCAAGTCTTGATTTGCAGTTAAATTCCATGTTAAGAGTACAATTTTCTTTTGGCTCTATAGAAATACCCTAACTCAAGCTAACACGAAAGAATGGCTGACCACATTTTCAAAAATGCTTCCCCAGGTGGTACACACATTTGAATTAATGAAAGAGGTGGAATTGAAGCACAAGAGATAGGTAATTCAATATAACCAATTGGCACTTTAAAATTATCCCTTAGTTTCTTAGAGCCTCTTTTCTTAAGTCATCTAAAATTTCAAAGGGCCTCTTCTAGGATAGATACAAATAACCCTATCATTTCCACAATACAACAGGATAGGAAGATTTAATCCTCAACTCCCCATTTCTAAAGCGTAAGTGTCAGGAAACTACAGTTCATTAAAGCTCTTTCTCAGTTATCCTGTAAATGTAGCTGCCAAACACGTTTGCTATTCTAAATCCCCAAATGGCACTTGTACCCCATTCAGTACCGACTGCTATGCAAACTTGCTGGGCTGTCATTCAAGACCCTTCAGGCTCAAGTTCTGCCCCATTTTGACGCTAGGGTTTTCTCTTTCCCAATTCCTGGGGTGCAGCACACATAATAGAGTAAATTTGTCATTATGTTCCAAATAGGACGAGGGCATCTGGACCTTGTCTCCAGGTGCTGCCTGTGCCTCTCCACTGCATGGTGCCCTGCAGAAGCTAATGAGAATGTTGGGATGAGGCAGGCCTCGCTGTAACTCTCGGGCCTGTCAGTCAGACAGTCTTGGGCATAAAAAAAACACTGACTCAGCTAAAAGTGAAGGAAGAAATCTACCACATATGGTTCTTCCAGTGATTAATAAGGAAACGTGAATATGAATGACTCAGCAGAACTGGCATAAAGAGCTAAATAAGCACAAGATGGTGCTGTAAAAGTTTTTAGGTCCAATTGTCAAAATCCTTCGGTCCCATCAAGAACTAATTTATGTGCAATATTTAGATATTTTTTATTAATACAGTTCGAAGACTTCAGTAACAGAGATCAGATGTAATCTCCAAGATTACTCAAGTCTGTCTCTGTTGCTCTCTCTCTTCTCTCTGTCTTTGTCTCTGACTCTGTTTCTATCCTCTCTCCTGTCTGTCTGTCTGTCTGTCTCTCTCATTCTCCCCTTCCCTCCCTCAATCCTTAAATTGTTAAAGTGCACCTTTAAGGGATTTCTTCCATATAGATACTTGGTGCAATTATTTTAGTAGAAGAAAAATGTCTGATGGTTATGCGTGTGCTGATTAGTACTCTAAGTACTTCAGGCACATGATATCATTCATTCCCTGTATCACCTCTCTGGGATTTATATGGCCAGTTATCTCCATTTTATAGACCAAAAAACTGAGATGCAAGAATACTACTTATACAATAAATAATTGTATAAGTTATTTGTTCAGCTCTTTACTTATTTATTTATTTGGATTTTAGGGAGAGGTCTACAGGGTGCTCAGGGTCTCACTACTAGATCAGACTCATAGTGATTCTCCTGTTTACAGCCTCCCGAGTTGGGATTGCAGGCCTGTGCCACCACTCTTAATTGCCGTCTTAGTGCACCCTGGGGGTGGGGCTGGCAAGACGGGCCCAGGGATCAAACCTGCAGCCCCTGTGCCTGCTTGCAGGTACACAGCTATTTAAGGATGGGGTTGAGGTTGAAAGCCAGAAAACCAGGCTCAACAGACTCTGCTCCCACCTGACAGACAGCACTCATCATAGCTGATTTCCCATCAGACTGAGACAGTCCTTACGGGTTCTATAAGCACAACCTCACTTGTCTCATATAAGTCCTGGCCTATAGTCTTATTTCAATACAAAGGAAATGGGGCTTAAGGTCACAAACTTGTCCCCAGATTCCATTCCGACACTAAATAGCTGTGCAACTTGGGGCATGTCATTTAATATTTCAAAATCTCCACTTGCACAACTGAAAAGTAGAAATTCTTATAAGGTGACAGAACTTGTATATTCTAAGTTCTTTGTGTCCCATGGGTGGCAGGTACTCAAACAATATTTTTCATGAATACAGTTTGAAGGCCTCAGTAACAGAGATCAGACATAACGCATGTTTTGTTCTTAACCGAACTGCAGGTTGAATTTGAGGTGCTTTCTTAGACAGAAGAGAAACTCAGTATATGTTTATGGCTTCAACAAGGGACTGTATAAATAAATGCCTGTGCAGTATAAGCAAACCATCGCCAGGAAACATGGACAGTGGTCACACTTGGTTGTGTTTATGCCTAAGACCTTATCAGGAAGCAGCACTGGTTCCTTTGCATTGTGGTGACATTTAGGGTCTCCTCTGATATACCAGGTGGTCTCTCCAGCCCTGGCTACCCTTGTGCAGAGCCAGGGGATAGTTGAGGGCCTCTGCAAGGCAGACAGCACCACCTACTGAACTCTGATTATTCACAGTATAGAAAGAGACCAAAACACAAGCCTCGTCCAAGTCACCCCACATACCACTTGTCCCAGTTGAAACTGTGCTTAGGTGACAGCAACAGGACTGTGAAGAAGATGTTTCTAGGATGAACAGAGTCCAGTTTTTACATTGCTCTCCTTCTTCAAACAACTCCTGGGTCAAGTGTCCCTGTGCCTCAGAGTGGGCAGCGCCCTGGCATCTCAGCCCCAGTTAGGAGTCATGCTGGAGCCTTCTGCAGTTTACCTTCTTCACGATTTGACTATGTCTTAAAGACATGTAACATTCATGAACACAAGTGGAGATCACAGCAATTTTTTCAGAATTATATGGGCATTTAACCAAAATATTGGCATCTGGGCAGCCTCAAAAGAGGGGAGAATGTCATCAGACCCAGGGTTCTTACATCAGTGAGCTGAGAGATGAGCAAAGAGTATTGGATGCTGGTGTGCTTTGCCTGCTTCCCTCCGCAGCAGTGCACATCAGTCAGGGGGAGGGTAAGGTCCTGGTCTGTTGCAGGCACTCTGCGGTCGCACACCTGGAGTGGTCCTGATGTTTTTGGTAGGTGGTTAGGATGTGTTTGGCACATGGACAAAATACATTGCCCATCTGCTGTGGAGAGTGAGGTGGAGCTCTCCTTTGCCCGCTACCTACCGCTGCAAACACCACACAAGTGATTTTCATCACAGGCTACCATGATGTCTTCGGAGAGACCAGCGTCTGGCCTCACCTTCCTGCCCACACAGTTCATGAACTGTGACCTGGATAAGGGTCTTACATGGTACTCAAGGACCCAAAGGGCAAAACTGTGAAGAAAATCCCTGATCGGATGCCGTTCGCTGATCTGTTCCCAGTGTTGAAAGAAAGCTTAGCATATAGCAAGTCATCAATAAATGCAGACAGTCCCTGAACTTGCAGAATAAGTCAGTGAAGATGTAGGCACTCACAGGAGATAAAGAACAAAGGAGGGGGGCACATGGAGTTAGAGAGACAAAGTGACAAAACTGGGGTGCCTCTGAGCAGGAGGACAGTGGACAGGCTGGAGGAGAGCAACAGCTGACACACAGTTCTTCCTGCTCAGATCAGCAAAGGCCTCACCCCATGCACCATTCCACAGCTCCATGCGTGCATTCACTCCTCACCTCCTCTCGGTCTAAGGCTCTGCAGGAAACCCCAGCCCTAGGCACACCCATGTCACATGGGTGGCAGGCTGCCTTCAGCACCCACCTGAAGCCAGGTGCTTATTGGGGGGGCTGTCACAACTCCTTCACTTTATCCTCAGGGATACTTGCCTGTGGGTTTCTGTCCCTCACTGTCCCTAGGCATTGTGTCCCTCTCTTGCTTTCTCTGCTTTCTCCCCTGCATCCCTGGTTATTTCGCCTCTCCTTGTGTCTCTGCTTCTTCCTCTGTGCATCTGCGCTTTGCTCCAAGCTGTGCTCTCTGTGCGTGAGTCTCTGCCTTCATCCCTGTCCTTCTCTGGCTGGCTCCGCCTCTCTATCTGTCTGTCGTCCTCTTCCTTTTTGTACCTCTGTGTTGCGTCATTGACCCTCCTCTCTTTTCCTGCCCTCTTCGTGTGTGTGCTACCTACCACAAGGGTCTGTCTCAGACTTGCTCTGACTCTATGTACACTGTAGCGACTTCTGAACCAGCAACCATGTGTGCCTTGCCCATCTCTCTGCTGGTGCCTGGCTCCAGTTCTTGGGTAAAGCTCTGTACGGTGCTTCTTTAAATCATGAAATTGTGACTGTCTTTCTAGTGATGGCTGCTGTTTGTGGGAACACATAAGGGCAGCATCTGCACAGTGGAGCCTCCTGCAGGTCCGAATCTCCACACACATACAAAGCTCCTCCCTTTCGTTCTCCTGAAGCTCCAGTTCCTCAAGGGATTGGAAATGCCCTTCATGGCACCCCCAGAGGGAACAGCCGTGGGAGATGGTGGAGGACGAGAAGGTCATTCGGGAGATTTCGGCCTCATGCGCTCCACCCTGGGTGGGCTAAAGGATAACTGGCTCCTCACCCTCCAAGAAATCTGCTCTGGGCGCCCTGAGCAGCCCAGACAGCAGCTTACCCTGAGCGTCAGAGGCAGCCAGGCCTTACCTACAACTGGCTGCCTCACCTCCACCTGGCCAGCTTCACCTTCCCTTCCCCATGACGACAGGAGGGGCCAAGCCACAGGGCTTCTGCCCAGAGGCAGAAATGAGAAGAGTCTCCCAACAGCTCCCCTCCTACTTTCAAATGAGTGGAACTTTATACCGATGTTAATCACACAGGCTAGAGCATGCGTCCTGAGATGCCAGAGAGGAGAGTGACAGCCCATCTATTTGGGAGTGTTTAACTGCACGCATGCGCGCACATGCACACGGACACACGCACATGAACACACACACACACACACACACACACACACACACTCTCCAGCATGCATATCCAAGCCATGTTGTGAATCTTCAGTTGATTAAAGATGAGAATCGAAATGCATCTTAATAACCAGGAAATAACTTACAGTCTAACATCTTGATTGTGCTAGATTTCAAAGGGCAGCAAGATGTGTTGAAGTGCACACATCTAATCACCAAAGGAACTAGCAGATTTGCACAAGTTATGCTTGAGAACATTATGTGTAGCTGAAACACAACATAATCAAATTCCCATTTAATTTTATTAATGCTAAAATGCATGCTGTATGCATATTACCATATTTATAATATTAATTTTGGGGGTTACTGAGAGAACACATTGCTAAATGTTTGCTTTCTCATAGATATTTTTAAATCAAAACCACATGCATTAATACTTCTTTGTTCAATTAAATGAGGGATTTACCCCCCTCTTTCTTTTTTGCTTGATGCCATAGACCAAGCTGGTCACCCTGCCCTTGTGCTGGTGGCAGGCTTCTCCTGACTGCTGCCCTTCTGTCCCTTCCCTTGCTTCTATCACACCCAGCCTCATGGTGGGTGATGTGTACACCTGGACCTGGCATGCTCTGCTGCCACCACGGCCCTGTGTGGTTCACTTCTGCTGCTGCAGCTGTCCTGTTCTTGAAACTCAGAAAACAGATTCCAGAATATTTCTGCCACTCACCAGAGACTTCTATAGCTGCAACACCATCTTTGCCAATCTATAGTGGCTGAGGGGTGAGAGATGACACAAAGCAGAGTTTAAGTTGTAAAACCTGAGAGCCCTGGATAAGAGCTGATGAGGACTTTCGCAAAGTCTAGAAGGGAGAGGTGTAGGATTGAGCACCGGAAGTTCTCCACAGCGGTAGTTTTATTTAACAGATACTAAAGTCAAACACACTGAACTCAACATAGGCATGTATTGGTTGTGACTGGGCTTCATATCTGGGTCTGTGGCTATGTGAAGTAAATAAGAGCAGAGAGTCCTGTATTGTTATTTTTCATCACTACCTCCCAGGTCAGGAGTTGGTAATTTGCGCACCTGCTGCCTTCCTGGGACATGGTAGCCATTTCTCAGGCTCCCTCTCTGGAATCAAACCCTGATTCCCCATCCCCCATGGTCACCCCTGTAGGCACAGCCACTACCATCGAAAGTTGATAGGCCAGACATTCGAAAGGATCGTCATGACATGAGGGGCGTGCAATGAGCCCGAGGTTATCTAGAGTCACCAAAGCCTTGGAGGAGGAAGCACTTTAGCAGCTCCTTTCATTTCAGTAAGTCTCCAGGAGTGGATGATTGTCTTATAAATGGATTGAGCTCCTGATTGCCGTCACCTGCAGGACAAGCTGGGACAGCTGCTCTACTTCATTTTTGGAATCTTCTCATTGATTTGCTTAATAGAGTTGTTGCCTTGGCATTCACTCTTAGGCCCGACATTAGTTTTTTGAAATCAATTTGTACTCGGTCTGCTTGGGCCTCAGCTAAACCTTCCTCTGTCTATATGGTTCTTTGAGCTATGTCTTCATTTTTTTTCCCCACCCCCAAACAACACACTCCACACCTGTGGGTCCTCAATCTTAATGATACTACCTGAGTCAGGTAAAGAAGCCCACCCTCCCTTTCTTTAAATCAGCCAATCCTTAAACCCAAGAGGAAGCCTGATGCACAATACCCAGCCACGAGCCCTTAAAAGGGCTGCATACCGCAGCCTTTCTTTGCTCACTCCCCGCCTGTTGAATGGGTTTTCTGCAGCCTCCTGGCTTCACTTGAACACCTCAAACTCTGGATCTGGTAAGATAAATTTTCTCTATGTCATGCATTTCAGTTTCCAGGTTCCAATTTCATGGTGTCCCCCCTGAACACCACACCTCAGAAGAATGCGGAACTTGCTCAGAGTTTCCACACAAAGTAGCTTTCTGGGCTGATGACTGCTTTTAAGGGAAAGGCCTCATGACTAAGTTAGGGGGGGAAATCACAGCAACTCCTATTCTAATGACTAACGCCAAAAATCTTGGGTTTTCACTTGACGGACCCCGTCTTTCCTCGGTTGTCTCTTAGCAATGGAATTTGGTCTCCTCCTATTCTGCTAGCCCTGGGCTTGCTGACTTCTGGCTTGTTTGTGTCTGGGAGCAATGGGAAACAAGTTTGCAGCAGAGAGGTGAGGCTAGCTGTTCCTTAAACTCTGCCTCTCTCTCTCTCTTCTTCATGATTATACCCAGTGGTCAAATTTTTATAGGCATGGAGGGCACAGCAGGCAATAAAATCTGTCAGCACTGGAAATTGGGCTTGTGTATATTTTAAAGTGTTCTGAGATAGCTTTTAGATGCGCTTGCTTGGCTGCATAGAACCACAGAACCAAGCATTTGCAGAATTCCAATGCTTGGATGTCCCGATTAGGGTGGACAAAAGTGAATTTTTCATGAGAGATCTGGAAGGCAGGAGGAAGAGGCAGGCACTCTGCAGCTGATACTCACTCATTTCTACCCACCTGAGAACGAGTGCACTGGGGGAGGCAGTAGCTAGCTCTAATCAGTTCTTCCCTTGTGCCTCCTAGACCCTTTTGATTCAGCTTCTGGAGTGTGTTTAGCTCCGCGATAAAGGACCTGGCTCCCAAAATATGCCTATAAGTTAGAATCAACATATGATTAACACACATTGAAGAACATTATCAGGATCTCTGGCTCAAGATGAGCACGAGACACAACCTTATAAGGGCCACTTCATCAGCTTCCCAATGTTGCATGCAATCACATCACTACAATATATCTATATAGGGATATATTTGTGTGACATTTGTATATGTGTGTAGTCTTCTGTGGTTATTTATGTCTTCTTTCTCCTTATCTGATTAAACCCTGAATTTTGTATTTTGTTTTCTCTGTTTTATCTCTTTTCCTTTAGATCTTGCTGGAAATATTGGCTTCTACAGTGCCCTAGTCAGTTTAATGCCACAGCAACCCCCAGTTGCAGCTCAGGATCCATTTCCCTTTCTCTGAGGGGTGGGAAGATCGGATTCCTCCAGGTTGCTGGTGGGCATTGCTAAATGCAGTTTTACGTCTTTCTAGATTAGCTGGTTCTTGCCTGCTGTGGTAGCCTGAAAGCAATAGCACCTGGATTTTATTACAAGTGATTGCAACAAGTAAGATAGCAGAGAACTCTCAGTTAGCGTTTTCCTAATTGTCCCAGTGGTGACAGTATGGGAACAAGGAGACTCTCTGGTTACCATGACAGATAGATCTCTCTTTCTGTCTAGGTTTCCACAAAGAGGGTATCCATCAGCGCTCTTCTCAGTAAATTTCATGACCAATAATGAGACTTATTGCTAGCTCTTGAAAAAAAATTGTTTAAGTGGTTTGGATTTTCACCCTCTGGATGACCAGTTGTGGGTTGACTTGCCTCTTTGGGCAAGAAAATCATTGCAATGCAGCAGGGATACAAGATGCTCCATTAGTATTGTGCTTTCTGCCATGTCCTCCAGTCCCCAACACAACTTGATGAAGTTGAGTTCAAAATTCTACTGACCCAATAAACAAAGGGGACATGCGTAGGGGTATCTAGCAGGTGTCCAGGAAAGGACGTGGTTTCTCTCATCTTTTGGCCCGTAACTGCCTCCAAGACTTATGTCTTAAATTAAACTGCATCAAATTTCCACTTTTGTAAGGAGAATACCATATTGGAAAGCCCATATATTAACCTAATAGAAAGCCCTTTAACTCACTGCCTATAATTTGAATATTTATAAGGCAACAAAGCAAGTAGACAACAAATGAGTTCTTTAAGTGAAGAAAACAATTATGAAGAACAAAAGCATCTTTACCACCAAGCAGTGATTTCAGGAGGACAGAAATAGAAATTGTAAAAGATTTTTCCCTCAAGAGGTCAGAGCTGGCCATGAGGATATTAAGCAAGTTCTTATTTCAAATTTTCAGGAAGTTAGTTCAACCCCCAACATTAGTTTATTTTTCAATTTTTGATTTTTTAGAAATCCACCTTCCTGAATACAAAGTGTGTTCTCATACTTCCTAATAATTTAGCTGTCATGGTGACCAAAGAGACAAAAATGTTCAAACACTCTGACCACCTACACCTTTGAACTCAAGTGGAGCTTGCAGTAATTACATCTTACTCTCTTATTTTTAAAATGAATATATTTTATGTTTTGGAGTTGGAATGTGAGGTTTATTGTCTATTTCTCTATCAGAACATAATTTTCAATTTAATGCAGCCCATGTTCTGTCAACTACGAGTTCAGTCCAAGTTATTTGCCTTTAAGTGAAATACAGTGGTCAGTAACCCCCGCCCCCACCAAAGAGCTCCTAGGGAGGCTCATTAAGATATCAAAAGTACATGGTGTGTTTTGGTCAGGTGCCTCCTACATAACAAGTAAGAGTTTCTCCACATTTTAAAAGGAAAGAAAAATATTCTTTTAAACCTTCCATAGCATGAGACTTTTAAAAATCCCCAAAGGCATCTGTGTCTCCAACTATCAAACTGGGAAGCCTCAGACATGACATCTGAAAGTTTTTCTTTCAGGCAGGAGTAAGGCAGAGAAGCCAGGAGCCAAAACAAGTCCATCCTCCCCTTAGCTGGACCTCAGCTGAGAATGCGCTGTACCAGACATCATCCCAGACAGAGGTCAGCTGAAGGCCAAGTGGCATCTCTGGGCTCCAGCCGTGCAGGGGGGGGCTTCAGGGGCATGATCAGAGCCCACAGGGACCACAAGAATATGCATACCTAAGGCAGGGAGAGAAGCAGAGGCACCTGGGAGAATATCCTGGGGTTTTAAGAAATTAGCACCATGGAGATTTTTTTTTTTAAGCACTAGGTCAGGAGATAAGCTAATGAGGGTAAGGGCTATGTCTGGGGCTACACATGGCTAAGGAGTTGCATTAAATGAAGACTTCCCTGTGTAACCAAAAACCATTTTTCTCACTGCTCTCTACCAACCATTGCCACTCATATATATCTGCAGGACTAGATTTCTTCCACGCTTTAGATAGAATCAAAGCTCAGTTTCGTGGTTTATTAGTTACATGACAAAACATGCTCCACTGATGTTGTTCTTGAAAATCAGCCTTGCTTTAGTAACTAGCCTATTTAATATAATAGTCCATCTCTGCAAGGGGTCAGAGTCAAAGCCCCGCCTTAGGCCGAAGCTTGCAGACAAGAAGGTGGGATTTGCTGGACACCTTTCTGTGCACATTGGCTACTCCTCTGCTCTTTGCTTAATGACCTTTCTGATTTCCTACAGTTATTTGAGGTTGTTTGTTTCATTTATAAAATTAGGAACAGAAGCCAGGAGCTGCAGCACATATCTATAATTCCACCTCACAGGAGGCTGGCCATGAGTTTGAGGCCAGCCTGGGTTTTATGGTGAGCTCAAGCCCAACCTGGACTGCATATTGAGGCCCTGTCCCAAAGCACCAGACAAAAACTAAAACGCACTTCGACATGGTGGCAATCAAGAAGGACAGAAGACCAGGAACCAGCAAGGTTCTATTTGATTGTAAGATTGAAGCAAAAGTTGAAGATGTATTTCACACACACACACACATACATACATACATGCATACATATACTCTCTCTCACTCTCTGGACACTTTCAGATACTCCCCTGCCCAGCTTTTGTTGGGGCCCCATTCCCTTCTGTTTTTCTTCTCTGACTCAGCAGTTGGAGGTCTACCTCCAGCCCCTTATCAGCGGAGCCCTCTCCTCCCCACTAGGCAGCCTACCACGCAGACAACCTTTGCACTAGCCGCCCTCCCCCCGACAGTTCTTACCTCCCATCCTTAGTTCTCTATGTTGCTGTCTTAGCTGCTAAGGCTGTCTCCAGTTTCCAGATCTTTCTTCCAGCTGATCCAGGAAGCATGAACCCCAGATTCACAGACACCTCCTCCATAGGGTCTTATTACCCCTTTTCCCATCACATATGAGATTGCCTACCAATTCCAACTTCCCTCAGCCGCATTTTGTCTCTCATAGACGGATGCAGTCAGTCAGTTATTACTGCTGTCTTTAGAAAATTTGCCTAGCTGTCTTTGGAATAGAGTGCTGTGTTTGGCACCTAGGATCTCAGAACATCAATCAAAAGAGTACATCTCATTTTATCTGCCTAAAGAATGTGTTCATTTGTAACTATGAAGACGGAGGTATTGGGTATTACCCAGGCCCTACCTGAGTGTGGGTAAGATGAAGTTTCACATCCTCTTAATACCTGAAAATATTTTTACTGCAAGGTCCCTGTTGAGTAAGCATTTGGCTCAATATAAAGTTCGATCCCATTTACTTTTAATAACCTAATTATGCCATTTGAGCCTCTTGCAGTCCTGGCTGCTAAAAATTAATATCCCTCCAAGTGGCCTCCAGGTATTTTGGGGACAGCCTTAAAGTGGTCTGTGTGCTGCAGCCTCCGTACACCAGGCTTGCTCCTGCTCCTCTCCCACCTGTCCACACCTGCTGTCCTCGGGGCCTCTGCCTGATTATTAGAGCTCGCTGTGGGACCTGGATGCCAGAAGCCAGATGCTCCCCAAAATTCTAGGCCACGCTTGCCAAAAACCACTGTTCTGGGCAGAGATAGGAACAGCTTCTCTCTGACTGAACAGCAACAATTTTTGTCTGTGTCACTTGGATTTTGTCTCACTGGGCACATTAAACAAGTCTATCAGTTTCACAACATGGCCCCATGAAATTCTGCGAGATACATAAACAATGTCTTCAGTGTCTCTCTGTGTTCTCCCCTGAGAAAGCCTTAAGTCTAGAATCTCAAGTGAGACTAGTGTGGAGACTTCAGGAGATGACTCGAAATTCTAAAATTGACAGCTAAGTGCCTGCCTGGCAAGCTCAAGGGCCTGGGTTCAATCCCTGGTAATGCATGCCATGTGGGCACCAGCCCCACGCCAGGTGTGCCAAGCTGGCTGCTGAGACAGGGCATGGTGGCACATGCCTATAATCCCAGTGCTGGGGAGACTGAAACAGGATCACTGTGAGAGTGAGCTGGGTAGCAAGACCCAGTACCAAATATACACATTTAAAAAGAAAATAAAATTAGCTTGGGCACTGAAGCAGCATACCGGAGAAAGTGCTGGGACCCAGAGGGTGTCATCACGTAAGGCTCTAGACGAGAGGGTCTTTACTGCTGGTTGAGAACAATTTATAGAGATCCTCACATTTAGTACTTGGTGGTTTGAAGGTGTATATGTCTGCCCAGGTGTGGTGGCACACTCCTGCAATCCCAGAACTTGGGAGGCTGAGACAGGAGGATCACTGCAAATTTGAGACCAGCCTGGGATACAAAGTGAGTTCAAGGCCAGCCTGAACTTCATAGTGAGACTCTGTCTCAAAAAGACAAAAAAAAATAGTGTATGTGTGGATTTCTCAAATATAGATATATGGTGACAGGGATTCAGACTGGACCCGTTTTAGATATGTAAAATATGACAACTTTTCTGCATGTTTTCCATACAACACTGCAGAAAGAAGCATGAGAACTCTTCAGATGCTTTTGTGGTGGATGAGGAAGGAAAGGCCCAGAGTCAGTCATGAAGCTGGCCATTGGCTAGGCTGGATTTTGAACTCTGACAATGGATCTTCCCCATCATACTTCATGGATTCTTCAGGAAAATGCCCAGAGACTATGTTAGTCAGTAGGGGACAAAGCAATGACTGAAAAAGCTATTGCTTCTGAGTTCAGAGTCTAGTGCAGCTCTTGTTTTCCATCCCTGGACAGTGGTCCATTGACTGTGTGATACAATCTCCTTCATGGTGAGCCTACCATTAATGTCCTTAATGGATAAGAACAAATGATGAGGATCCAAGTTGGTTCACATTGGGGTTGAGATCTGGATCCTGCAGAAGAGCTGACCCAGTGACCCTGGGATTCTCCCCATTCCCTTGCTGTGGGGTTTCCTCCTATCAGAAATGTTCCCTGTGCCCCGAGGACAGTTTCTAATAACCACAGGCATGAGAGTCAAGTAGATCTCCAACTCATTTCCAATAGAAACAGTGTCTCTTCAGCCTTAGGCATTTGTCATCTCCCAGTCCTGCCCTCTTTCTGCACTGAGATGGGTAGAATATTATGGTTTGGGCCTGGATGTTTCCCCAAAGCTTTATGCTATTTTAGATACACCTTTTTCAAAGACTGCTTAATCTAGAGTGTGTGACTGATTGGTGGTATAAAACTGGAGCTGAGGGTGCTGGGATTAGGAATGGGTGACTGCTGGATCAATCCACGGGTTGCATTGGCAGCACCCTAATCCAGATACACTGGGTATGACATAATGGAGGAAAAAAGGCTTGTCTCTTGCTCTCTTGCTGCTTTTGCTATCTTTTGTCCACCATGAATTTCTCTCCTGTGCAAAACCACCCTGCTTTGAGGCCAGCTGATTATGGACTGAAAACTCTAAATCCTGTCAGCTAATCCTTTTTATGTTGAGTGTCAGGTGTTTTGTCCCAGCAACACAAATGCAATCTTCTCTTTGTCCTTCTTTCCTTTCCTCTTCACCCCTGTCCCACTCCACCTCTTCCTCTTCCTCATCAATGTGACTTCTGTATCAGCAACAGAGCATGAACACGCACCTTTCTTTTCTAGTTGGAAACTCGTCATTAACTTATATACAACAATGAGAAGCATCTTTGTTCTATAGCAAAAGGTCTTCCAACTTACCCTGTGTTCAAGATCTCATGGCTGATTGTAGCTTAATATGCTATATTATAATTCACCCAAAAAATCAACATCAATCCTATATCCTTTCTTTACCAGTCACAAGAAAAATGGGACACGGCCATCCCATCTAAGACTCTATGGTCTACAAACTGAGCCTCAATGTGTTATTACCAATTCCCCTGCTTCCAAAAAGCTGTTATCAAATGGGATCATTTATATTTGTATTCAATATTCAATAGCATGTTAGAATTGCCACTTCCAAGAAATAGTGTGTTTGCAAGAAGTGTTTCCTGGATTCTCCACTCACCTTGACACAAATAGCCACCACACTTGGCAATTATCCCAATAAACCTAATCCTGCTCTAGGTGCCACAAGTCTTCATTAATCTCAAGAAACTCACAGCCTTGAAGTTGCTCTATATTTCTACTTAGGTTTGACAAGCTCTGTGTCAACTCACAGATATATACATGTTCAGGTTTTATTCCTGAATTTAAGTCTCAAGACAGTGGTATAATCTCGCCTTACAGTCTTTAATCTCTCTGAGGTTGTTCATGCTGCTTGCTCTATTAGAAACCCTCTTGCTGCTTAGAAACTTTACTTAGTGGTATTTTGTGCATTTTTTACTTTTGCTTCCATTATCAACTTCCTAAAACTTCCTATTTGGTACAGTCATCATTCAGTAAGGACAGTGTGACAATATTGTTTATTGTTCAAAACAATGTAAGACCAAAAAGGGAAAGCTATTAAAATTTATGCCAGGTTGACACATGCATATCACCACTGTCCTTGGTAAATTTGAATGTTCTCCAGAAATATACACCATATTGAGCAGACTAAAACAGTTTGCTATTTCCAACCTCAGCTTCTTAGAATCCACAGCTAAGACATGCTTCATCTTAGAGACCTATCTTTGGCCTGATGAGACTCACAGATGTTGTGGTCATACAACAAATACCATAATCAATCTGTGACAACATTAGGGGCTATACATTTTCAGATTAAGATCTCATTTTAACTTTATAGCATTTTATGGAGAAATTATTCCTTTTCTTTTTTTCAGATGAGGCAAGTGAGGCACAGCAAGGTTGTGCAAGGCCAGCTAAGAGGCCGTGGGGTTAAGGTTACACCCATCAAGCTGACTTCCTGAGATCAGCCCATACATTCATCCTCTCCTCCTCCCATCCTCCAGAGGACCTCTAGTCCTAAGGGTTATTTCAGATGAGAGAAATGAGAACAACAAGGCTGTGAATGGGCTGCCATCAGGAAAGGCTGAAGATGTGGCTGCTTTTGAAAGAGACAAATGTGTGCAGCTCCCATCAATGTAAACTATTACAGGCTTCTCATGATCTAGAACAGTAATCCAGAAGCTGTATCTATAAAGATCCAGTGAGTAAATATTTTAGGTTTTGAGGTCCATATCATCTCTATGGATACCACTTGCTTCTACCATTGTTAGCATGAAAACACCCACATCAGTGTGTATTTGAATAAAACTTTATACACAAAGCTCCTACCATAGGATTAAGCTGGATAATGGAACCTGAACTTTCAGTCTAGCATGAGACTATACTTAAGTCAAGACTAGAGGGGGAAATTGCCTCTGAAAATGCTGAAATTCTTCTAGAGTGGACATTCTTGAATGTATAATGGGCTTACAAAGGTGAGTAGGGGTCTAAGAGTAGAGGGAAGACTAAGGTACAGAAATAGTCACCCGATCCTTGAACAATATGCTCTCTGTGAAAGACTGAGAGAATGTTTTCTCTCCATGTGATGCTCCTTAGACACACTCTACATCATCAATCACTTTCCTCTGTGGCCCCATAATCTCCTTGATCAGAAAATTTTGGACATCACTGAGTTACAGGATATTAAAGTACAGGTTCTCTTATGTCCTGAGTCCTCAATGCGCTTGAAAGACTAGGGCCAAAATGTTAGCTGTCCTTGCAGCTCTTCTTTTTCTCTAATTTTTTGTCTACAAACTTAAGTTGTTAATCCTACAGGAGAGAAGCTTAATGACATTATTACCCTATAACATAGGCAGTTGAGCTTAACCTCACTATCTGT
>NDGN011369006.1:0-24156 GCA_002564285.1 Tympanoctomys barrerae | reverse complement strand
TTTTTTTTTTTTTTTTTTTTTTTTTTTTTTTTTTTTTTTTTGCGGAAACGGGGATTGAACTCAAGCCCTTGCACTTGCCAGGGAAGTGCTTATCCCACTGAGCCATTTCCCCGGCCTTCATCCCAGCATTTCTGATATCTTATTATAAGAAAGATCTTTATTTAGTGCTGTTTTGAGTTTTTATCTTTCATTTTTTAGCCACTGGATTTTTCTTGTCTCTTGCAAAAATATGAATTCATTTATCTCTTACTTAGTCAAGAAGTAGCTAATGAAAATCTGTAGTATGAATCAGGTTTTTTCACAAGTATAGGGATATAGAAAGAGATGTAAGGAGATGGCTCACATAATGATGGAGGCTGGAAAACCCAAAACCCACAGCAGGCGGCAGGCCTAGGACAGGTGACGGTGCAGATGCAGTCCCAAGGCTGCTTGCTGGAGAATTCCCTCTTGCTCAGGGCATGTTCTCTTTGCTCTATTCTAGTTCTCAACTGATTGGATGAGGACCACCTATGTTATCGAGGGCAATATGCTTACTCAGTGTTCCCCAATTTAAGTATTACTCTTATCCTAAAACACCCCCCAGATGAAACAAAACTAATCATTTGCCCAGTGCTCTGCATCATGCTAAGGAGAAAACCAAAATAAAATAAAATAAGATTCCCAGAATATCAAACTTAATATGCAGTAAGAAGACCAATCCTATCCTCATCAATTTCCTCCTGGGCTTCAAGTTCATTACCTGCTTCACCCCATTTACTGCACTTGTGTTTTTGGAGATGGAAAGTGAACCTGATGTTGCTTTTTCCCCTCTGTTCATTTCTGAGTCCTCAGTATGCTGCTGCTCTGTGGGAACAAATACAGCTTTATCTTCCTAGCACTTCAGCCCCTGATCTTCCTGCTCCTGCCACATGTCTAGGAGCTCTGCCCCCCCTTCTGCTTGGAAGTGACCATGTGACCCAGCTGGGCCAACCAGAGCCCTGCCCTAGGAGTTCTGGAATGAATACTAGTAAGAAGGAAGCAGAGAGGCCCTCTTCATGGTAAAGCTGGGACATATGGGCTCGGGGTCCTTTAGCAGCCCTAGTTCCAGCCTTATAGAGTAGGAGGTTTGTAGGGCTAGAGAAGCAACAATGAGATAAAAATAGAATATTTTGATATTATTCCAGTTGCTGATTCTACTTGTCCCTGGGATCCAAGCTCACATTGTCTGTTCTATCCTAGTACACTGTTTCTTAAATGAGGGTGAGTTTCCCTTCTTGGGTGTATCTTGAAAATGTCTGAAGATATTTTTGGTTATCCCAGTTCAGGAGGTACTAGTGCATCTAGTGGGTAGAGGTCAAGCATATAAACACGGCTCAGGCCACACAGCCACACTCAACCAAAAATTATGTGGCCTAATGGCAATTGATGTTGAGAAGCTCTTCAGCAGTGACGTCCTTACTATAACCATATCCAGTGCTGCCAGCACTCCCCATGACCACAGTCCTGAGTTACATTCCCAGGCTGGCCGGAGGCAGCAGTGTCACATACCCAAGCCTCCACTTCCACCATCTACAACTTCAGTGTCCAATGTAGTTGCCACTAGGAACATATGGCTGATCAGTGGCAATGGATGACTCCGTTCTGAGATGTGCTGGAGGAAGGAGGGCACATGCGATGGCTAAGATTTGAAAGAAAAAGGAATGTAAGACATTGCATTAGTCACTTGTATATTGATTCCTTGTTGTAATGAATAACACTTGCATGCACTAGGTTAAATAAAATATATGATTAATATTTATCGCACCTATTTCTTTTTTATTTCATTAATGTGGCTACTAGAAGTGTTAACATTATGCACATGTCTGATCATAAATGGCAAAGAGAGACCAGGACCATTATGAGATAGGTCTGATGGTAGAAGTGTAGCTACCTACCTATTGTCAGGCATGTAGGGAGTATGTGAGGAACCTTTGGGAATCTGAATTTTTAAATTTTAAAAATCTTCTAAAGAATCCTTACTATGAAGTCTTCATTAATATGTTCCAGGAAGAGCTACTCTCGGTATCCATGAGAGATTGGTCCCAGAATGCCCCCATAGATGCCCAAGTCCTTGAGAATGCTCAGGTCTCATATGAAATGGAATAGTATTTGCATATAACCTAAGCACATCCTCCTGTGTAGTTTAAACCATCTATGATAACTCATATTATCCAATGCAATTAAAATCCTGTGTAAATAGTTGTTATATAATGTTGTTTAGGGAATAACAAGGAAAAAAAAGGCTGTGCATATTCAGCACAGATGCAGTTTGTTATTCTAAATAGGTTCAATCTGTAGTGGGTTGAATCCACTGAAGTGCAGCTCCCATTGGATGCAGAGGGTTAACTTCATTCCCTTGGTAACCAGATCCTTCATTCTCCTTGTTCCAGCACTGAATCCAGGGCCCAATCTACAGTCTACTCAGTGCTTTTGTATGTAGCCCTGTTCATTGCATCTCAACACAGGTAAATCTTGCTAACATTTCTTTCTCTTGGACCTGAGTTTGGGTTAGTCCTATGCATTTTTATCTTCTTCCTCATTAACCATGGAGGTAAAAAACATGAAGGCTCCTCCTTTTTAGCTCTCTGCAGCTTCATGGCATAATTTCCCGCTTGTGTTTCTTGCTTTCCAGACACGTTTTCAGGATGCTGCTGTTGTTATAGAAAATTCAGAGGTGAGTTGGCAGTTGATGGTGCCTTGTTACCATGGCAATGTGAGCTGCTTCTAGCTTCACAGCAAGGCAAGAGCAGCCACAGGGCTGACAAGATGTGGCCACAGTCTCTGAGAACAATACCTGTGAATATCCTGCTTTCTTTAACTCCATCTTTTCCCATCTCCTATCCACCACCATTTCTCAGGGGTGGCGAATCTGCTGGTGCAATGAAAGGAGCCCCTCTTTGATGAAGTAGAGGCTTACAGTTGTTTGGCCAGCTGCCCCTGAGGTGCTGAAGACCTACTGTGTGATACTTCAGTGGCCATGAGTCAAGACTGTAGTATCCTTTAGGACTTTGTGCAAAGATCCCCATCCCAGGGGCCTATATTTCTTCAGTTATTGTCATGGAAAAACATTCATCTTAGAAAGAGAGCTGTTTTAGAGCTAGAGTGACAATGTATACCTTGGTTCTTTTCTGTTGCTATAATGAAATACCTGACACTGAGTAATATGTAGAGAATAGATGTTGATTTGGAGACTGGCAAGCCCAAGAATGATGCTGGCATAATCTGGTGGGGCCTTCTTGCTTCACACTACCATGGTGCAGGGCTTCATGTGACAAGTCCCCATGCATTCTAGCTTAGATCTCTTCCCAGTGACTCACTAATAGCATTATGGAGTCCCATCCCCATAACTTTATATAACACCAATTACCTCTGAGGTGTATCACCTCCAAGCAGCATGACATTTGCCTTTGAATCTTCAGGTGGGCAACAAGTAGGTATGCATCGAAGAGCTGCTAAAGACGGAGCAGTTTTGGTGTTACCTGGATCACCTAATTAGGTCTTTACCACAATCTGATAGTGACTGTAATAGTATTAGTACCCTATTTCATAGTTGAGAAAATGGGCTTAGCCAGGCCAGAGAAGGCAGCCATGATGGACGTCTGAAAAGTGGCAGAGCCAGGATTTGAATAGGGAGGTTGTGTTGCTCAGCTTTCCATTCCTGTAACAGAATTCCTGAAACAGTAAACTTTTAAAGAGTAAAGGTCTATCATTTTAAAAATGCATTTAGTACAGGATCTGCAGGGTTTCACTACACAGATTGGACTGATAGTGATCCTCCTGTTTTCAGCCTCCCGAGTGCTGGGATTATAGGGGCATGCTACAACACCCAGTCTCAATCACCATCTCAGTGTGCCCTGGGGGTGGGGCCTGGCATGGTAGGCCAGGGAATTAAACCCTGGTCCTTGCACCTGTCTAAGGAGGCACTTTAGTCCACTGAGCTATCTGGCCAGCTTTCTAAAGGTCTATCTTGACTGGAAATTTTGGAGGTTTTAGTTCATGGTCAGTTGCCATGATTGCTCTGGGGCCTGGCGTGAGGTCATGTATATGGTGGAAGTACGTGGTAAAGGAAGCTCTCACCATATGAGCTCCTTACCTAAGAGAAAAATGAAGCAGTCAGCATCCCCAAATCCCTTTCCAGGGAATTCCCCCAGTGACTCAATTTCCATTAATGCGAAAGGCTGGAGATAAAGCATTTAGCACATGTCACAAGACACTGAAGACTCAAATTATAGCAAATGTCACCCTCTAAGCTTTGTAGCAGTTATAAGGAGACATGATGTCTATCATCTTTAATTCCCCAGTAAGGAAACTGAGAAGTAAGATCAAACATTTAGGGACATATAGAGAACAGAAGACAAAACCTGGACTTGAGACTCAGCCTTCTGCCTTCATGTTTTGGACATGAGTAGGTGCTGTCTGGTTGTGTATGGTCACAGGGAGAGGCAGCCATGGTGGAGTATCTGAAAAGCAGGGAGCCCCTCATGCATCCCAAGCCCAGAAAATCACACTACAAGGGGCGTCCTGCTTGGTCAGACTCCAAATAGAGCTTGGAGCCCCTACCATGGTGTGAGCACAGGACAGCTGCACCCTTGGCCTCTGGGCAGGCCCACAGTGAATCAGAAACAGGTGATGGCTGCTGAGAGGGGCTCAGAGTGCTTTGCTTTCTGCAGCATGAGCTTTCTCTGTGATGAGAGGGATGCCACAGTTGCTCAAGTTAATCATAGCTCCTCGGCCCACATATGTATTCAGGCTACTCATCCTCACTGTTGCTGAAGGGGATCCCAACCCAAGTGAGAAAGGAGAAAGCAGGGCCCCTTTCCTAAAATGTAGGATCTCAAGATCCCAAGGAGAATGTGCCTGGGGAGAGGTTTGCTGAGGAGGACTGTCAGGGACATGGGCTAGTGCAGGGGGCCAGGATAGTCATCATTCTGTGGACTTGTGCCCCAGAAGAAAGCATGGACAGAAAGCCAAATTCACAAGCCCTAATCTGTACCACTGAGGTTCCTAAACCACTGAGCCTTCTACTGTCGTCCTGTGCTTTAATGTCTAAACTGTCTGTGCCCTGATAGCCCCACAGCCACACCTATGTAGGATTCCTTTTCCCATTCCTCATTCTTTCTCAGCCTCTCTATCTCTGTCTCTGTCTCTGTCTCTGTTTATCTCTCTGTCAAGATCTCAGTGTAAATCCATGCACCACTTTCCTCAGGAGTGTGAACTTTGAGTATTTTGCTTCAGTTCTGGAAACTTCCATTTCTCCTTTAAAGCAGCAAATTGCACCTGTTGCTCCAGGCTGTTTGGGGAATTAGAGGAGAGTGTGCCGGAGAAATTCCTCACTTAGCACAGCGCCTGTGAATGGTGTTCAGCCCTGTGCTCTTTTCCAACTCTCCACCTATCACTAGGGCCTTGCGTGTGTGGTCTAGAGGCAGCAAGACGCTGAGCTGGTTGCCCTGAGAGCCTCTCTTCAAGACCTCTCCCCCCACAGAGCCATGCCTTGTGGGCCCAGCCAACCCATACTTCTCATTACAGAGCCGGCCTGTAATTAGACAGTTGCCTGGCTTGGGAGAATGTGTCTGTCAGCGTCCAGCTCCCTTGCATCTTGAGGGCCGCTCTGCTTATTGGTGAGACCTCAGCCCTATGCACGACTCTGAACACTGGAAATGAGGCAAGGTCTGTTCTTTCCTTGGCTTTCTTTAACTCAGTGTCAGCTGACAAGGATTATACACGTGGGTTGGACCACACCCTGCTAACATGCTCACGATTTTAGTTTTGGCAGGAAGGGCAAGACATGGGTTGTAGAGAATTCTAAATTATCCTCTGCCATGCTGCCAGCCCACCTCACTGCAGATTCTTGGGTTTCTGGGCATGACTGTCCTCAATCTACCACCTCAACCTGAGAGGCAGGGAGAGGGGTGGAAGAAGTTCAGGCACATGCTAGAATCCTGGCTTGGCCTTTTGCTTGCTGTGTGACTTTGGCAAGTCACTCTCCTCTTATGAGCCCCAAATTCTGCATTGTAAAGTGGGGAATGAACCTCAAGTCTGAAGCATGTTGTGAAGAATAAATGCAAGAACACTTAGATGCACTAACCACTCCAACAATGAATGACAGCTGTCCTTATTTTCTTTAGCTTTATCTCAGCCCTATTCCCTTTTCCCTCCCTAAAGAGGCCTTGTATATGACTATGCTTTTACACATATGGGTTCCTCTACACAGAATACTAATCTCTACATGATTTCTCTAGCAAACTCCTACTGATTCTTCAAGACCCAGGTCAAATGTCACTTCTTCTGTGAAGCTTTTCTTGAGTCCCCAAGCAAAAGACTTTATTTACTTTGTCATCTGGACTTCAACAATGTTTATATTTTTGGCAGCCAATTTGAATTTTGAGTTAGACATTAAAACTGCTCTATTACATTGCCCTAGGCTTGGAGCAAGGCTGGGAGGGCACAGAAGACAAGGACTCTATTTGTTTTTCTGGGGAGTCACAGAGTAGGTGCTTCGTAATTCTTTAATTGAATAAACAAATGACTGCATAGGATAAATAAGTGGGTAGAAGGACTATTACATGGAAGATTAAGCATTAATATAATAAAAATACAGAAAGGTCCAAAAATATCTTGCTCTTTCCTTGCTCATTGCTTTCTTCAAGCCCATACTGGGTTAGAAGTTCAGGAATACAAGCAAGGAAATATTCCACTTGGAGAAAGAGAGGTCACCCGGGAAACTAGAGAAAAAATGTGAATCTACTCCAAAAGCCTGCTGGGGGATCTCAGGTCAATTTCTTACCCTCTCTACAACACAGAGAAAAATGACGTCTGAAGAATGTGGAGGCCCAGAAAGGGTAGGTCACAGCTAATGGGATCTCAGGAAGGCTACTCTTTGGCTTGTGACCACAGGAACGGGTGACATATGCTGATCCTCCCCTGGAGAGGAGAAGACCTGGACAACAGCCACAGCTGCCTGTGAGTTGGAATATTTCCAAGAGAGACCACAGATTAAAGAGTCAGGCATTGACACTGGCGTGAACTCCAAATCTTTGGTCACAAATACAGCATCAAACTCAATGTCCAGAGCCACCTGCCTCTTAATTCAAAGAGGTCTTTCGTCACCTCTACAATATTCCTACTTGTCCATACCCTGTGAGCTTTATGCTTGCTGTGTCCCTGGATTGACTCCTTTTCTTTCTGACCACATGACAGATGTCACCTGCTCAGAGTCCTCCTCTGACCACCTGTTGCAGTCAGAGTTTTCAAGGGAAACAGTTTACTACAGGATGCATGATTTATAGGATTATGTTATAATCAGTCAAAGGGTCAAATACAAAAGAGTGCAAGAAATCTGTCCACACAATAAAGACCCCAAGAATCCAGCTAAGGGCATGGATGCCATAGCAATGTCCTATGCAAGTCCAACTGAAGACCTAGACCCCATGACAATGACTCACATGAGTCCAGCTGGAGGCCTAGAACCCATGCCAATGTCTCATGCAAGTCTGTATCAAGGATATGCACTGAGAAGGCCCAAAGGTCAGTGGTGGAAGCTAGTAAGTGCACCAGTGGGATGAAGGATCTCTGCCAGCAGGCTGAGGGGTCTGCACTGGAGCCAGGAAGCAATGCTTAAAGTAAGAGCTCCCCTTAAAATACCACAGCCATTCTCAGTGATGAGGACCCAACCTCCCACAGTGATGACAATATCCAAGTTCAAATCAGGAAAGCCAGTATGACGAACTTCTCCAGGAGATTAAACAGTGTACCATCTTCCTATCTGGAATCAGGAAGTGATGCTCAAAGTAAGGACCACGGCTATCCCAAGGTGAGCCACAGCCATCCTCAGTGACAACAAAGTCCTGAGCTCTTCCAATAATAAGGACAGTTGAGATCATATCAGAAAAGCCAGCATGACAAACTCCTCCAGAAGAGCCCACAACACCACCTCTTCCTTCCTTTTTATGTCAACGACAACAATCCTCAGGCGGGCCTCCCACACCCAGAAATATGCTGGTTCAGTTCAGCTGGGCATTACAAGCTGAAAAACAGTTGTCATTCCACACATTGTGGGTTGCTAATTCCTCCCAGGACCTTGGTGTCTTCACATCATGCCTTCCTGCCTGACCTGGCTCATCAGTTCTGTGCTTGTGGTCTCACTCTCTTTTGTGGTCTCACTCTCACAGCTCTGTGAGGTGGTGACAGGATCTCTTCTGCCCCAGTTCTACTCCAGGTCTTGCCACAGGACCTAGTTCAGGGTGGGTCAGAGTGGCTGGCTATTTGTCACATGAGTGAAACAATGAGTGGAAGGATGAATGAAGGTGCAAAGTCTCTGGACCTGAACAGGAAAAGGTCTGGTAGGTGGCCAGTAGGCTATGGATTACCTCAAACCTATGTGGACAAAGAGTGCCTGATGCTGGATCCCCTCTAGAGGATCTGATTCTTGACTGTACCCACAACTGTACCTGCAGCACAGTTATGGGTACATAGGAGATGAAGGAGATGCCCAATATATGTGTATGCCCATGTCCAGTGCACTAACACTATAGGTTACTCATAGTGGATGCTGTTCACACTTTTTTTTTTTTCAGAACTGGGGATTGAACTCAGGTCCTTGCGCTTACCAGGGAAGCACTTATTCCACTGAGCCATGTCCTGAGCCCCTAGACACTGTTCTAAAGTACAGAAGCTTCCTGAGTTTGATGGGGCTATGCCCTGATTAGATTCATCACAATCTAAAAATAGCTGCAGTTGAAAATGCATTCAAGTAACCTCACCTACTGAACATCCCAGCGCAGCAGCGCAGCACACTAGAGCCTTGGTCATTTCCCCCTTGAGACCTCAGTTTAGTAGCAGCTGCTTGCTGCTGAAGCCCAGCATCTCAAAGGTGTATGGTACCACACACCACTAGCAGGGTGAAGACCGAAACTCAACATTCAAAGTATGGTTTCTCTTCCATGTACATGGCTTGTGCAGCCTCATGAAATCTAAAAAGCAGCTCAAGTTGAGGACCATCTGAGTTCAGATATTGGTGGGGGTACTTTCTCACTCTATGAGACACAGACCATGTTTCTTACCCTCTCTGGGCCCCTATTTTCACAAATGTAAAGGAGTCAGTAATGATAGTTTTCCTACTGAGTATCATGAAGATGCACAGAGACAGAAAATGTAAAAAAGTGCTGGTACATCATAGATGCTAAGCACATGAACACCCCAATGTTCCATGACTTCAGCACCTTCTAAGAGCCTGGCTTACCTCCAGCAGGCATGAGCTTATCTCCAATTCCTCACTGTCATTCTTAGTTGAGACCTTGGAGGGCATGAAGGCTCCTGTCAACAGCTCCCCTTGTTCCCTGCACTGTTACGTTTCCTATTACAGCTGGGATACAATTAGCAGGGCCTGTCGTGCTGTGTCGAAGACACAGGAGCATGCATGGTCAGTTCCACTGGTCAGGGGCTCCACTTGGCAGGCTTAGACCAGCTGCTTACTTCACAGGCTGTGGGAATGCCAGGACAAGCAGCAAAATCCCAAATACTCATTGGCTCTAGCAGCTGTGAGGATCTAGAGACGTCAATCAGGATTTTCTTCTTTGAAAATGGGGAAACTGAGGCCCAGCTTAGAAACAGACAGGCAAGTTCAGGACATCCTTGGGACTTTGGGCCTTCTCAGATTCCAGAACTGCAGTTCTAAAGTGAGAGTGGAGCTCAGAAATGAAGCCTTTCCATGGGCTTCTGTCCTGAGAAAAAGTTGGGTTGCGCTTTTCATTAGGCTTTAAAATACAGCAAATATCTCCCAGATAATCTTAAAAACAAAAACAAATGAAGACAAAGCAGCAAAATATCTTAGACTGGCTCGAATAACAAGGCAACAGCAAGCTTGGGAATTGGCTGAAGGCACTTTCCCCCCTTCTGTCCAATCCTTACCCGGTTTAATCCCTTCCCCTCCTCTGGCAGCACTGGCCACTTCAGCTTCACCTCCACCACCCTTCCTGTGGCCTTTCTAGAAGTTCCCCACAGCCTCCCTTGCATCTTTTGGCCTACACCAGATTCTGCATTCATTTCTAAATAAGTCTTGGAGCTGTTATTGCCTCAACACATATTTATTAAGCACCTAAAACACATTGCATTGCAGTGAATAAAAATTTCCAAACATGGGCTTGTAGCTTATCAGGAGGATAGGGACAAAAAGATTAAAATAAAAAAGATAAGCTATGCAGTCAGTAATTTTTAGATGGGATAAGTTCAAGTGCCATGAAGAAAAAGTAAAGCAGCTTAGGAAGATGGGTAATGAAAGAAGGAGAAGCTGCGATGCTAGGTGGGAGGGTCCAGGCAGAGGCCCAAAGAAGCAGAGGGCTGAGTCTTGAGAATACACAGGGAGGAGCGTTCCAGGCTATGGAACAGCCAGTGCAAAGGCTCTAAGCTGAAGTGAACTTGGCACTTCTGATGAACAACAAGGAAACTAAATGATTAAAATGGTAACTGAAGGGGAGATAGGAGGAGAGGAGGTCAGGGAGTTCAAGGGACAGGTAGAGCCGTCCTTGAAGCCCATTCTAAGAATCCTGGTTTTCAGTGAGTTAAATAGGAAACTCACAGAGGATTTTGAGCAGAAAAATAACCTGATCTCATTTAGGCTTGAGGTTCATGTAAATGATGGATATGGACAGTTTGATTCCTTTTACTGCGGACTAAATCCCACAATAGCAGTGTGTTTAACCGTGTGGGTGCTAACAAACTCTTTGCTTCCTGTTTGAGATTGTCACAAGTGAAGTTGCTCATCAGGAGGTTTTCAATCCCAGCCGCACAGTGACATCCTCTGAAAAGCTTTACAAACACGAATAGTCTGGGTCTTCTCCCCAGAGGCTCTGATGTAACTGGCTGGGAAGGGGCTTGCCTTCCAGATGATTCTAACAGACTGCCAGAGTTGAGGGTGTGTATGCTAGGGTCCTTGGACTGCTTATGTCTCCCCCAGCACTCCTTTGACATTCCCATTTTGATATGAGCTCCCAACTTCAGGTTTCTATTTTGATGTCTAACAATTATAAAATCATATCCAGCTTCATCTGGTCCCAATCACATTCCTCACCCCTCCTCAAACCTGTTCCTTTCAAATCATCTCTATCTCAGTGAATAGGCTCCCCATCCTCTCATTCCTTGATTTCCAGCTCTAGCAATATCCTTGTCTTGCTGTCATTTTTCTAAACTTATGCCCAACCCTTCAAAAGACCCTGTTTACTCTATATTCTATATTTAGCTGGTTCAAAACACGCTTGGGTTAGGGTGCAGCAGTGTTTGAGCACTGGCCTAGTATGTGTGAAACCTAGTGTTCGACCCTCAGCAGCATCACAACACACACACACACACACACGCATGTATGCACACACATGTACACACTCCTATGAGCTCCAGAGTTGGCTACTCTCTATCATCCCCACTGCTACTCTCCTCACTGAAGTGCCCTTGATCTCCACCCCTGCCCACAGCTGTGGTGCCCAATTCCAGATCCTATAAATTCATATTGAGAGCTTTACAAACTGTGGATGAAAACCTTGTTAATCTTGTTGATGTCTGACACTAGCTTTAGTTGTTGAGCACAATTCCAAAACTTGCATTTGTATACCCAGACTCCCCTCTTGCTCCTGCTCTGGTCCCAGCTCTTCCTGAGGTTCAGCCACTGTGGGAGTGTTTAGATCAGCAGGGAGTCAACACTCCCCCTCCCGCCAGCCACAAGGCACCAGAGCCCTAGCTCCATTCTCACATGTGGAGAAACTCAACCTGCAGTTCAAGTCCTATTGCTACCAGTTTCACTCATGATGGCCCCAAACTAGAAACAAAAAGTCTATTAACAAACAGGACTACATAGAAAAAAAAAGTTATATCAATTTCATAGTGTATTACTCAGCCATGAAAATGAACTAAGGATATTTACAACAATTTACATGCTTCTCAAAGGCATAGTGGTGAATGAAAGAATTCAGCCTTCCAGAGTTGCCTGCCTTGTGATTTCTCTTATATTCTCAAAAAGACAGAGCTATGCTGATGCAGAACAAAGCAGTGGTTGCCAGGGAATACAAGTCAGCGAAAGGATTGAGTAAAAGGGCACAACATAAGAAAATCTTCCTTACTTTTAAAGGTTGGGGATAGAGCTGAAGATCAAATGCAGGGCCTTGTGTATGCTGAGCTACCAGGCTACATCCCTAGCCCAAGGGCTGTATCCAGATTACGGGGGTAGCTTCACAAACCTGCACATATGTTAAAGTTTGTAGAACTGTACCTAAAGAAGAAGACAAGTCATTTTTATAGTATATTAATTTTTGAGCATGTTTTGGGTGCCTGGGTGGCCGAAGCCTGCTGGATCCTGTCAAGTGCAATAATGTTGAGAGTTTAACAGCTCTCCAAGGGCTTTTGTTGTGCAGTCCTGGTTGGCAGCCACTGCTACTGACAGAAGTCAATCCAGAGAACTTAGAATTTAAATCCAGGGAACTTAGAATTTAAATCCAGGGACACAAAGATATCCAAAGAGTGAGCACTGGGCCTTCTGAGGCACATAGGCTGGGTAGTGAGGTGGGACTAGACAGAGAGCAGAAAGGGACAATCTGATGGCTGTGGGAGGGCAGGAACTGCTGGAACCGCAGGTGAGAAGATGACAGCCCTGGGGCTCAGGGAAGCCCAGAGAAAGGAGAGTGGACCCCAGAATTAGCTGCTGTGGGAATGGAATTGTGCAGACCTCCTGACACCTTAACTATGACTCACGGAGACCTATTTTGGACTAACACCATTAACAGCTATAAGATAATCTGTGTTAGGTCATTAGATTTGTGGTGATTTGGTACAGGAGAAATAGGTAACCAATTTAACAGCCTCAAGCCACACCCATAGGATCCTGGTCCTGACTTGCCAGCTGTACCCTACCCTGTTCTCAGATGGCCTGACTTTAGATCCCTTCTGCCTGCCTTTTGTGCCATCTTGGGCCCATGTCATTTCCCTCAGGCTCCACCCTCTCATCTGTGAAGTGCAGCTTCTAATCCTGTTGGGTTCACAGGGTGGCCTTGAGGGTTGAGGGTGAATGCGATAATACTTGTGAGGTCTCTTAGCAACCATGCGTGTCATAAAATTGGTGCGTAGTGCTATTTTTAGTTGTTGAGCATAATTCTGAAACTTTCATTCCTGTCCCCAGACCCCCTCCTGCTCCCTCTAGGGTCCCAGCTCTTCCTTACAGCCTCCTTCAGCAGTGCTTAGATCAACAGGGAATTCTTGTTCTTTCCCACCAGCTTCAGGACTTTAAGTCCCTGATCATGTGCTCATAGTGAAGAGCAACTCAACGTGGGATTTAAATCCTTTCGTCGCCATTGCTCAGTAGGTGGCATAGCAGAGTTATGCCACTTCTCTAGGCCTCTCTCGCCTTATTTGCAGAATGCTCACAGTAAGGCCTGGCACTGAGTGTCAGTAGGAGAGATAAATGTGCTCACAGCTGGGGATGTTGCAAGTGCCCAATGAATAGCACTAACCACTGGTCTCCTAAAATATGGATGTTCCTCTCAACCAGGATTTGGGCCAGGATTGTGGATCCAGGAGCTCATACAACTTGCAGCTTCCTTGAAGAAACAGCATCCAAAGTTAAAGGGCTTCAGGTGGGGCCAGTGCCACAGAAGTGTCTAGCTTCTAATCTTTGCTCTTAAGCACTCCTCCTCCTCAATGCCTATGCCAAATGTATTCCAGAAAAGTCTTTTCTGATCACCCCATGTAAATCATGAGATTTTTCTGGAAATGTCAGAGGCAATGACTACCTAGGGCAGTATGCAAGTGAGCAAGTCCTTCAATGAAACAGAAGCAAAATCTTTCCTGAATGAGATCAGCACCTTGGAACAAAACAAACATCTCATCTCCTCCTTCCTTGGACATTAGGGTTACCACACGTACCAAACAGAATTGAACATCAAATGCCCAATTGAACAATGAGTAAAACTTAATATAAGGAAGGCTCAGCTATTACATGGTATATTTAATGGAAAGATTTTATTTGATCTGGTAGCCTTATCTGTTAGAGACCCTGCAAAGTCAGGTACAGTGCTATGAGAAGCAAAATCAATGTTAGCAGTGGGACTGTTGGCCTTTATTCCCTTGGCAAGGGTTTGGATATTGAAACTCAAGAGTGTTTTTCAGAAGTGTTCCTTCTTCGAAAAGTAGCCCTAAAGCAGAAGATTGCCTAAGACATAGTGGCCTCCTAAGCCACATGGTGACTTGATTATCAGCCACACCTGGAGTCAGACATACAGGGTCTGAATCGTAGCTTCAAGACTCTGACTTGTCCTCTCTGATTCTTGGATATTTCTTATGTCTTTGGGTGCTGTCAGCGCTAAATAGAGAAACATATGTAGAAAATTTATGTACTGTATGAAGCTCAGTGGGAACTATTCCTATATTTTAGTCCATTCTTTGTTGCTATAACAAAATACCTGGCACCAAGTGCTCTATAGAGACTAGAAATTTATTGACTCCTGGAGGATGGAAAGCATAAGAGTTTGGAACCAACATCTTCTGGGAACCTGGTGAGGACCTTCTTGTTGTGTCACAACATGGAGAAAGATAACAAGAACTGACATTCAAGTTTCAATGTATCTTCCTCTTCTCATGAAACCACTAAGGCCACCATGGGCCCCATCATGATACTCTGTCTCCAAATCATATTAACATGTGAGGTGGGGATTCAGTTTCCAACACAAGAACTTTCGGGGGACACATTCAAACCACAGTACCCTCTGTTCAGTTTTAATTCTCCACAATTTAGAAAATAGGCTTTAGCCCAAATGATCAGACATGCTTTCCTGAAACAAGCAAATTGGGAATTCTGGGGCAGATATACATGGTCACCAGCTGGGCACTTCTCTAGTGGAGCCTTCTGTTCTCTGCTGAACATGCCTGTGTGCATCATCCCCACGGTAGGTGCTGGCAGAGGGCCAGCTGGCCTGTTCCTTTCTTTTCTTTCTTTTTTTTCCCCAAAGAGCTTCCTTGGAGCATCACCCTCTTCTTAGCTCCAACAGCTGTAGGCTCCATGGTCCCAGCTGCTGTGCCCATTTCCTAGCTTCTGCTGAGGGCCAGGTTACTAACCCCACCCTCTATGATCCAGGCATCCGGGGATGCCTCTGTGGTCCCTGTAGGGTGACCTCAGCTCCTGTGACCACAGATAGCACACAACAGCATGTACATGCTGTGGCCTAAATGAGCTGCATGACCATCTCTATGAACAAGGTCATCAACATATCTATTTCTGCAGATGCTGAAATGGAACTCCAAATGGACAATGTACTGTGTAGGCCTACTGTGTGCTGGTGTTTTACCATTTAGCTCATAGTTTGCAACAGGCAGAGTTTTTGTTATTGCTACTGCTATTAGTGCAATATATACAAATAATTGAGAAGCACAACATTAGAAATAAGTGCTGTCCACATGCAGTAGCTCTCATCCCCCTCAAAATTCCTCAAGGTTTCTCAACATCTGATCTATTAACACTTTAGGTTGGATGGTTCATTGTTATTAGTGGTCCACCTGTGCACTGTAGGGTGTTCAGCACATCCCTGGCGTCCAGCTACTAGATGCCAGTGGCACCCTCTGTGACAAGCATAACCATCTACAGAAATCATGAAATGTCCTCTAGGAGTAGAAGTAGGCAAGTGGCTATTCTAGCATCATCAGTCTAACAGTTTCTTGACAATTTTAGAGGATATGTCTATGCACATAGAAATATGTGTGCCTTTAAAGAAAAGATGGGTTGATATACAGGCCTCTTCCACTGCTTACTTTTTAAGTTAATATACCTTGGATCTCTGTCTTTTTTTTCCTCTGTATTTTAGGGAAGGGTCTGCAGGGTGTTCGGGGTCTCACTACTAGATCATACAGGTAGTGATTCTCCTGTTTACAGCCTCCCAAGAGCTGGGATTACAGGTGTGCGCCACCACGCCCAGTCTCAATCGCCATCTCAGCATGCCCCGGGGGCAGGGCCAGCACAACAGGCCCAGGGATTGAACCCCCAGCCCCTGCACCTGCTTGCAGGTGTTCTAAACCACTGAGTTATTTGGCCAGCCCTACCTTGGATCTCTTTTAATAAGAGCACAACAAATCCTCGTTTCTCCTTTGAGTGACTGCATGGCTTTTTTTTTTTTTCCAGGCATTGCTGACGTAACAGTTAATACAACAGCTATGATAGTGCTGTTCCCTAACAATGAGCATTCAGGTTGTTAGAAGTAGTGCTTATAATCATATCTCAACACATTTATCTTGACAATCCAGCCAGAATAGTCACCATGAAGGAGCTTAGGGTAAACCCTGAAAAGCCAAATTGCATGACCAGAGTATACACACTTTTTAATTTGATCTTCCAATTTGTAATCCAAAATAGTCTGTGCCAAATTAGTGCACTAAAACTCATATCTTAATTAAAAGTTACAAATATTTAGTGAACATTCAACTGCGTTTCATGTACTATGTTTAGTTATTTGCATGTGCTATCTTATTTAATTCTTAGTTAATTCTTTTCTAAGCTTGCCTGTATAAGTACTCAAATCCCAGCCCAGAGCTACCTCAGACTAAAACTGTTCCCTTAACCAATAGATTCAGTTTTCGTAACAATCTTATTAGGTGGTCCCCATTATTCCCATTTTGTAATGGGAGTATTGAGGCCCAGAACAATTAAAGTGACTTGGCTAGGGCCATACCAGGAATCTGAGCCTGATCCAGCACCCCTGCTCTTCCATAAAGTTGCCAATGTATCCTTTTTGAAAAGCTTTCTAGGGTTGCCGTGGTGGCCCTCTTCATCTAACCTCCAGTAGCAGCATCCTGGAACTCTAAGGGAAAGTTATGCCCTGGTGGCAGACACGACTGGTGGCTTTCCTTGGTTGTGTGTCTCCCATGTCAGGTATCATACTTCGCAGGGAGCATCTTATTTTGAAAAGGCTGTGAGACAGGAAGTACTGTTCCTATTTTACAGTTGTGAAGACTGAGGCCCACGGATGCTCAGTAATGTGTTCAAGGTCTTGGGGCCGATGTACGGATGTGCTAGTCTTTGAACTCAAGTCTGTTTGGGTCTGAAATATGTCTTTGCTCATTCCTTTTCTGACCTAACCATACAACTCATGGAAGAGTTTTAAGAAGTTTTGTTTAGGGGGGGGCAAAACAAGTTTTGTCTGAGTTACTGCTTAGTTTGGGATTATGGAAAATGTGTCATAACCACACTTGTGGCCTTTATGCTTTAGCAACAAGCTTGCCGGCCAAATATCTCAGTGGATTAAAGCACCTGCAATCAGACTCAGGGGCTGGGGGTTCAATCCCTGGGCTTGCTGTGCTGGCCCTGCCCCAGGGAGTGCTGAGATGGCAATTGAGACTTGACATGGTGGCGCGTGCCTATAATCCCAGCTCTTGGGAGGCTGTAAACAGGCAGATCACTATGAGTCTGATCTACTAGTGAGACCTTGAGTGCCCTGTAGACTCTTCCCTAAAATACAAAAGAAAACAAGCTTGATGACTGAGGCACAATTTTTACAACTCTGGTGGCTCTTCCTTTTCTCTTGCTTAGAATGAAAAAGTCCCTAAACTAGAAAACTTATCTTGATTGGCACACACACACACACACACACACACACACACACGCAGAATGATGGAGGGAGGGAGGGAGGGAAGGAGGGAAGGAGGGAGAGCGAGAGAGATTTGTTTGTACTGCTTTCCTTTGAAAGTGAGGAAGAAAGAACAGAGGCAGTCATGGCTTAGGCTTTGAGCTAGAATTTAACAGAAAAGTGAAACTGTGCAGAAGTTGCTGATGCTGATTTGCTTTGGATGTTAAAAATCCTGCCAGAAGGATGGTAATTTTCAAGGCTTCCTAGAGCTCAGAGGAGTTTCCCAGAATGCACTGCAGGAAAGGCAGACATAGGCAAAGGAGATGAGGCAGTTGTGGACCTGATTCTTTTTGCTGTGTATGTGGGTTGCAGCAGCCTGCAAGATGTAGACAGGTACACGTGATAATGCTTTGCTCACTGGATTGTGCAATAAAAAGGTGAATGTGACACAAAAACTGGAATCACACTCAGCTTTGCCACCAGCTGTGTGACCCAGAGGAAGTTGATTATCCGGATGGCCGAGTCTCAGTCTCTAAGACCTGGTTGGACTATTCCATGTCATTACTTCACCCAGGTATGACAAATGTGACCTTAGCCAGTTCAATAGAATTCTGTTTCTGAGAAATGCAGCCTAACAAACAGTAATGACAAAAAATGATAGAAGTAGCTAACTTTTATTAAGATTCAATAGGAGTCAAGTGATGAGCAAACTATTTTGCATGGCTTATTTTACTTATGTCCCATAATAAATGTGAAAGCAGGCTATTATTAACCCCACCCTACACATGAGGAAATTGAGGCTCAGAGAAGCCAAAGGACTTGCTCAAGTTCCAGAGTCAAAAACAAAACAGATGAACAACAATCCTGGAAGATCAGGAGTTTCAAGCAAATTTGCCCATTTCTATGATCTGCTTCAGCAAAGACTCAGTAGTAGCAAATGCGACCTGTTGTAGCAGTGGACATGGTCGTGACCAATAGGTGGGTGCTCACTTTGGGGTCACCAGAAAGCCAAGCTCTGACCTCCTTTTACTGGGTGCCCCTGGCTTGGGCTGCAAGGTAGACCTGTAACTGGATCTGCTTGGAGAGGCTCCAGCTTGCCATTCACTGGGCCAGAAACATGAGCTGCTCCTGAGAGGGCTGGAAGACAGCTTGGGGCCTGGGGACTGGTTCAGGCTATCTCAGCTCTTACCCTCGCAGGCTAAGTGGCTTTTGGCCCTTGTTAATGGCGCCATCTCAGATCAGTGTCAGGGGAACCACTGGTCATTTGGGGAACCTTGAGGGGAAGAAAGACAGGGGGAGGTGGAAGGTGACCTGCATGTCCTCCTCCCTCTCGGTCACCTAGGTGGACTAGCCACCCGCATCAGGGGAATGCAGCAGACACTTCAGGTAGGAAGGCTGGCCAAGTTCAGGGCCCCTTTCCCTCCTGCTTATTCATTATTTGTAAATGTGAACCTCAGCCTGACTGAAAATTCCAGGCCACACTCCTGGAAGCCGACCTGATGAAATATTAATAGAGTCTGATGGGTTACCACCATCGCGAGTCCCATGACCTGCATTTATTGCTTTGGCTCTATTTTATAGAAATTATTTTCCCTCTTCCCTGTGTCATATTTTTATCACTTTCTCTCCCCCAAATCTAGCTTGAAGCAACTTGTAAATCTGTTGCCTGCCAAAATTGTGCTCTAGTCCTAACTTGGAAAAAAGAAAATAACTGAAAAATAATTTATGTGTCAGGCATTGATTACAAAGAGGAAACTTCTTAGATGTTTGTTTCTTGAGGTACATGATATGGTGAAAGGAATTGAGTCAAATATACCAGCTGAGTCCCAGAGTTGGCCTATCACAATGTCCTAGTAGTAGCTTACATTTGGGCAGGGCGTATCATGTACCAAGGTACTCACACAACCAGTCTACAAGCTAGAAGTTAACTATAACCTCCATTTTTCAGATGAAGAAACGGAGGCATGGGGCAGTCAGATAACTTGCCCAAGCTTTCATAATTTTCAAAAGGTAACTTGCTAAACCCAGTTTTTACTTATTCAAAAAATAAGGGATGATAATTCCCAGTTTGCTAGGTACTTCTGGAGAGATTAGTTTCTGCAAGGAACAAGTACTAAGGCACATTGAATGCTCCCTTCCTTTCCTTCCCCCTTCTCTCCCTTCTTTCCTACCTTCCTTTCTTCTTCCCTTTCTCCCTTTTTTTTCTTCTTCCTTTCTTTCCAATATTCATCAGAGGCTGGAAATAAGTCAGGTCTACTGCCAGGTCCCGGAGAGATGGTGGGATCCAGGTAAACATCACTGTGCCCTCATGGTTTTTCAGGAGCCTGCCATCCTGCAGGGGACAAACACTACACAAGGGTCCTTTCAACATCGCATGATCTGCTGGCACCAAGAAGGTCAATATTCTCCTCCTATGGCTTCTGTGTCCTCCCTGCTGCTGGAAGAGAGGTGGTTCTTATGGCAGGCTGAATCAGAGACCTGTTAGCATTTCCTTAGTGGTGGCGACACACCTCTGACCTAGAATAAAGCTCAGGGAAGTGGCAGAGTTTGCTGGCAGCCACATAGAAAGGAGCAGACAACTGAGGCATGAAGGGAACTAGGTGCATCTGACTCAAGCCCCGTGATAAGATAAGGCAGCATGTCCTAGGCTCAGGTGTGCAATGGGCTCAAAGTCCTTCCCTCCTTGAGCTGAAATTCCCATCCTCCACTGCACTTACATTCTCAAAGTCAAAAGCACTCCTTTCAGTCCTGCGGTGGGCAATTGTTGGTGTTATGCACACAGCCTCTTTAATTATCCCTATTGGCCCAGGCTCCAAGAGTGCTCCTTCCCTTTCTTATTAGAAAGGGCATTGAGTTCCTTTTCCCTTTTTGGTGGTTCTTTCTGGGTATGTTTCTCCTTGCCAACTTCCCCCTTTCAACAAGATGCTTAATGTCTAAAGTCAAATGGGTGAAAGTAGAGATGAGGAGACTTCTGATCTTCCACAGTGAGTGCACATTGTCAGCATGCACAAGGAACCAACATTTAGTTAGAAAGACCCACTAGCAACAGGACACTCCTGCTGCTCCTAAAGGGAAATGGGTCTGGGCATCAGTCTCAGAAGCTGGTTTCATTAGCCTCATTTTGCAGATGAAACAGCTGAGTCTAAGAGATGGATAGAACCAGAAGTAGACACAGCATAATCCTTGTCTTGTGCCCACATCATCAGTTTTGAACCCCAATGGGCATGACCTATACCTACTAGAACTGGAAATCTTATGATTGAATCCAGTCCCTCCATAGATGCCATTAACAATACTTTTGGGTTCCGAGTGTCTTAGGATCCAGGGTTAGACTGTGACACCAATTATTGTCATGTCTCTGAATATGAGTCTGATCATCAAGACCCTCATAAATTTTATGATTTATGATCCTCTTGGGCTTAAAATTCTGAAGTAGCTTCCTTTTCTATCCTTTCTTACCTCACTTACCAGCACTCTTGAAGCCTGGGCCAAGGACAATGAAGAACCCAGAGGACATACTCTCTTCTTCTAACCAAGGTACACGTAAGCATCTTCTGCTTGTGAAAATGGATACCACATAAAACCACTGTGATGCACACTGATTGTTTTAACTTACATTTATTCTGATTTTGGTGCTAAGCTTTTGTTTTCCTTTGAGGAGTATGGTAGTTTGGAATGCTCTCTCCAATTGTCCACTCTCTTTGGGAGCCATCCGCCTTAGCAGGCCTCTGCAGTGTCTCTCAGGTGGTGGGTACAGTTTATGTCCTCATGGTTCTGCTGGTGAGCTTTCTGTGGGCCTCCCACTGACCAATGGAATGTGACTGAGCACAAGGAGAAAAAATTCCTCTGAATGTACTTGTGCGCTTGGTGTTCTGTGCTCCTGTTATCTGTGATGAGTGTTAAGATTTGAACTTCATATGTTTCCCAAGGGCCATATGGTAGAGGCTTGGTCATTAGCACTCTTTGGGAGGCAGTGGAAAGGTTAGGGCATAGGGCCTAGAGGAGGGAAGGTACAGCATCCAGATGTACCCTTCAGATTCTAGCCCTCCATTCTCTGGGTATCTTTCTCAACTTCTGGCTGTTTTGAGGATAAGCAGGCTTTCTCTGTCACAAGTTCTTGCCACCATTATGTACCGAGTTACCATAATGTTTAAAGCTGCTGTATCCATCAGCCAAGAGGAACCGTTCCTCTTTTTAAGTTGTTCATCTCAGGTGTTTTGCCACAACCACAGAAGGCTGACTAACACAGTAAGAAAACTTGTCTCCTTGTTCACATGGAAGACGGAGCAGGAAGTGTAGCGCTCAGGCTTGACCTTTGCCAGAGTCAAACCCAGCCCATCCAGCAGGGGTGCAGTTGATCCTCCTAGATGCATACAAGAAAGAGTGGGTGTGAGCAACAGTGTTTTGTGGTGGTTACCCAGAGTGATTGTAAAGGTAACTGATTCTTGTGGGGAAGCATCTACCTCCAAGCCACTTGACCCCCACCCCCTGCTGTCACCTCTCAGCAGGGAGCTCATGACCTAAGCTTGGTCAGTAGGCACAACTGTGCTGGTGACTCTCCATTTGCCACCCCAAACCCAAGCTCCGCTGCCCACAGCATCCTGCTTTCAGCTCAGGCTCCTTCCTTGGCTGCAGCCTGTACTGAGCTCTGGTGGTGCTGTTTCCTGTCCTTGCCCCTTAGGCCAACAGGAGCTAAGAGATTCTTCCTGGAATGAATCCCAGATGCCTCAACACCCTGCTGGCTCCCTGAACCTCCATCAGTGGATCTGCCACTAAGACATACTCTGAATCCCACCACGTGTACTTTCTATTTGCAGCTAAGACTCTGCTTTAACCAGACTGCAATTCTGGATGCATTTAGGCAGGTCACTGAAACTTCATTGTCCCCTCCCTCAATTGATAAAATGCAGATTGAATTGTTTTACTATTGGGAGAGAGAAATCTGATCATGGATCAGCAGCTAGTTCTATACTACAGTTGTGGAAGGCAGCTGCAATACAGGTTAGCTATTGCTAATATCTAATGTTAGCAGGAATGAATATTTGTAGATTGAAAGGCCCTGTGGAAGATCTTCTTCCTTTGACCTTTTGATTATTTTTCCTCTTGAAATAGCAGAATAAGACACCTAGTACCATGGTGACAGTCTCTATAGAAATCCATAGCTTGTTCTCAGCACGCCCACAGATGCCAGGGGGAGGCTGGCATACATTTGGACCAATAGAGAGAAAGCATGCTTAGCCTTGTCCTGGTTACAAAGAACATTTTTTCCCCTTAGAAATGGACCTTCCTGTCCCCAATTTGGTGTCACCTAGCACTTTCCTAATGTGGGTTAATTTTCCATCAGCTCCTAGAAAGAGTGTATTTCCAGTCTCTCCTGGGACAGACAGGAGTTTCAAACCAGATAAAGCAAGCTTCGGTGGAGAATATTTAGAGCCTGCCTAAGAGTCAGACCGTTCCAACTGCATCTCTGCCAAGGGGTGCAAATGTATTTGCTCGGGACAGGGAATCCTTTTGGATACTGTAATCCAGGGTTAGAAATAGACTTGGTGGCTACCAGAAATCCCTGTTGTTTTGGACCTTTCTGTACAAGGCTTGCCCTAATAAAGCCTGAGAATAAATTGGCCTGTGAGCAAGTTGCTTTCCTAATATCAGTCAGGGCTTCTGTCTCTTTAAGAGAGTCCATAAGGTGGGCAGTTGGAGAATCACAGAGATGAGGGCCAGATGGCCAGCAAACAGGAAGGTAGTGAGTTAGGGAGAGGGCAGCCAGTGGGGCCATCTGCTTTATCACCTTCAATAAGAGGCCTGTGACTGGTGGCTGCAGGTGGACTGCTTGGGGGAGGAGTGGGCACCTGGACCTGGGGCCACTCACTGAGCCAACTGGCCCGACTTCTGTCTGAAGTGAAACTCGGCTGTGTAGAGCCAGCAGGCTGGATGAGGAGGGGCTGTGGAGCCGGGTGGGTCTCCATTCCTATCCTTGCTGGCTCTGTCCCCTGTGCTGGCTGTGTCTCCTGTCTGAGCCCCAATTTCCTCATCCATAAACTAAAAAGAGAATCTCGCAAACTCACTTGTGAAGGGAAGGTAGAATATACAAGTTTCATGAGGCTATCTTAGGCATGCTGAAAATTTTAATCCTCTCCTCTGCAGAGCATACTAATAACTTTTTAACTGAGCTGGATACAAGGGGAATATTTTTCTGAGAGTCTAGCACCCTGCCAACCTGAAAGGAAGATTCTCAAATTCTGTTTAAATACCTCCTAAAAATGCAAGTATATCTCTCAGGACTCCTATCATTTACATGTAAGAGAAAACTCAGAGAACCGGCTTAAATAAGATAAGGACTTAGTTTTCTTTCATATCAAAGAAGTCCTGATACAAACAGTCACAGGCTGGCATGGTGGCTCCCCAGTCTTCATACCAAGGAGTCAAACTCTTCTATCTTTGTGTTCTGCTCTCTTCAGAGCACAGCTTTCTATCCTCAAGGTCATCATGGTACAGGGAGAAAAACTGATCTCGGGTGGGTGACCTCCAAATGATATAGGGAACCTTCAAATGA
>NDGN011368991.1:0-13320 GCA_002564285.1 Tympanoctomys barrerae | reverse complement strand
TGTGTGTGTGTGTGAGAGAGAGAGAGAGAGAGAGAGAGAGAGAGAGAGAGAGAGAAACAGAGACACAGACAGACAGACAGAGACAGAGACAGAGACAGAGAGATGGAGGGGGGGGAAGGGAGGGAAACAGAAGGACAGGCAGAGAGTGGGGTGGAGAGTACAGAGAGTTGAATCCAGGGCCTTCCATCTGAGCTCCATTCTAACCCTTTTAAAAACTTTCTTTTCCCCCTACATTTTGAGATAGGGTTTGCCAAGGCACTAGATTACCCAGGCTGAGTATAAGTTGATTACCCTCCAACCTCAGTCTCTCAGAGTGCTGCCTTTAGAGGTGTAGGTCTGAGATTGATCGTTCTAGGTCTTATAGCTTGTTTACTTCTGAAGAGAAGAGTTCTGAGTTGATACACCATCTTCGGGAATAGGAATTCTAGTTTCTATGACTGGTGTGAGAAGAGAGAGAGAACGGGAAATGATAAGAAAGACCTTGCTTCTAGTGTTCTTTTTTGCTTCAGTTCAAGCCTTACTTTTGGAGTATTATATTCCAAGCTTCAACCTGAATCAGAGAAATTTAGTTTAAATTTAAATGCATTACTAATTCTATATGTTTTGCTGTGGTGTATTTATGTCTGCTTTTCCTAATAAGTAGAAAAAAATTGTTTTCTGCATAAAAAATCTCATTTAGCTTTCCAAGTGAGCTGTTATTTAGTTTTAATTTTATCTACATTGATAGAAACCATTGCCTTATTCAAAATGAGTGAAGAATGAAAATAGAGCAGGCAGTGTTTTGTTCCAGAATGCGAGTTGGTTTTGGCAACATGTTAATTATGGAAATGGAATTTTGTTTGCTTGTGTAGTTTTTTTTGTGTAAAATCTCCTCTTCAAGTATTCATTTGAAAATAGGGTAAATTTTATAATTTCTAATCCGCCTTAGATAATGACTTTAATGTAGCAATTTATAGTACATCAATTATTCATTGCCTACTATAGTAACATATTACTTGATCCAATAATTGCATGAAATACAGTCCTTAAAAGTGTTATTTTCCAATTTTTGAAACTGAAAAATGTTCCCTTAACTCATCTAACAATAGGAAAATCCCTTCTCCTCTTATTGCAGCTGTTTAATCCTAATTCTGTGACTGCTACTTTGTTCATTAATTCTTTTCAGGTTAGTTTAACATTTACTCATCGTTTTCTCGCCTCTGGTATAAACCTTGTATCTTCCTAAAAGGGAAATAAGCTTGCTTTTAGTATTCTCTTAAGCATTTCCATAATATTAAGCTATTTCATTTACTCCATTTGTACTCTCAAGGGCACAGTATTATGTTTTGGGGAGAGACAGCCTCATAAAAGCACATGAGTACACACACAGGCCCACGCGCACATACACATCACATGCACAGGGTCTCACTTTCTATTTTTTTAATATCCCAAACATTTAATAGGATTAGCTCTAACCTTTGTGGATTGATTGTTTTAGAGATTTATTGCTTTGCAGATATAAAGGAAAGTGATCAACCTAGAGAATTTCAAGAACATCACTTATAGGTAGAGAAATATTGACACAGGCTCCTGGCTTCTTTCCTAGTTAAATTTTGATGGTACATCAGATGTTTCCTGTATATAACCTATTTCCTAGAAATAAGACCTCAACTTTCACTCAAATGTAACATTTTTTGATGATTCTTGTTTTTTTAAATGAAACACTCATTCAGTTTTTCCCTCTTGTGTTTCCTTTTTTTAGTTTAAAATTTGTTTTAAGGCTGGGGAGATAGCTCACCATCTAAGTGCCTGCCTAGGTAGTGCAAAGACCAGGGTTTAATTCCCCAATGTCCTGCCGGCCACTGCAGCCAGGCGTGGTGGTGCATGCCTGTAATCCCAGCACTAGTCCTTGCTGTGTAGCAAGACTCTGTAACAAATAAATAAATAATCAAAAAAAAATTTAAAGTCTTATTTTCAAGTTTCAGGACCTTTTCCCTTTAATGTAATATGATAGGTTATAGTTAAGAGGCTCCTGTTGAACTTCTGTATATGCTCCTTAACTTAAAATTTGGAAATATTGGCCCAGCGAGATAGCTCAGTGTGGGACCCGGGTTCCACCTCCAGCACCACACGTGCACAGGCCCACCCAGGGCCTGCCTAGCCAGCCACTGAGTCCAGTGTAGTGGCGCACTCCTGGAATCTCAGCACTGGGGAGGCTGCAAACAGGAGAATCACTATGAGTCTGAGCTGTGTAGCGAGACACTGTACCAAATACATTTTTTAAAAAGTCAAAGCTTGGAAATATTTCACTTTGCTTCCAGTCCTTCTGTTCCAGTAAAAGTTCTATTTATTAGTTTGTCCTCACATATAGTAACTCCCAGTAATTGTGTGGGATTTTTTTTTGTGTGTTTTCCCTATTCTCTCTAGTAGTCTTTGAATATGTGTATTCAGAACCAATGCATTTGTGACAGCTGGACTATATTACTTCATAGCATAAGATGGGGGAAAGATTTGAAATAAAAATTATTCACAAGATCTCACAGTTAAAAGTTACAGAAAGTATGTAACATAAACATTAAAAACAAAAGTCAGGCTTCCTAATGGAACTATATTAATGTTAACACTGAAACAAGAAGTGATAATTAAAATCACAGCAAGTTAAATTTTTTATATAATTCATCCTGTTATGTGGTTCTGGTTGACTACAGAGTCTAAAAAAAGGATTTACTTGGAAATCTCTCTTCAATGATGTACTCAGTAAAAATGTACCATCCAAACAAAATTGATATCAAGTGTGATCATTTATCTGCTCTTTACTGTGGATTGTTTGGATCCAAAGGATTTGGGGCTTAAATCAGAATACAGATGAAGGGATCAAAAATTACATGCCCGATTCCAGACACGTTATACTCTAGTTTGGGAATCAAAAGGATTATGATTGCTGGAGTAGATCCTATAGATACATAGAAAGTATAGGGGCATTTGAATATGTACAAAATAAATAAACACTAATTGTAGTGTTTAAGCTTGAATATCAATTTGATTGGCTTGAGAAGCACTCCTGTTAGTGAGACACTCATCAGTGTGTCTGGGTGTGTCACAGTGGCCTGACTGTGGCCATCTATCTATCCTGTCCTTGGCCCTTGTTTTCACCACTTCTTCCCTAGGGCTCTGTTTCCTGCCTTCCAGGAAGTAAGTGTCCTTGACCACAGTGCTTCTGCTGTGGTGTTTGTGCTTTGGAAACACCCAGCCAGGGGCTGAAACCTAGGATACTAAGAGGGGAAAGTAAAGCTCCCCTCTGTTAATTTCCTGGTGTCAAGCATCTTGACACCAGGAAAACACATCAATTATGTAAGCTGAGCTAATATGTTAATTGTTCTGTTGGTTTTATACAGGCTCACGCTAAGCAATCCATGCCAGCCTTAAGATCTCAATGAATCCCATGCCTCCTTTGACGAATTTGCTATCTTTGTTCTTCATCCTTCCCAGATTGCAGGGTGCATTCCCCAGCCTGGCTCTGAATGCTTAATCCTGAATAGGGAGACTTAGTTTTGCAAAAGTTCTCTTTTTATAAAACTGATTCACGGAATTTAATGCAGCAGCAATAAGCATTCCAAAACCAACTGTATCATAAACTTGAAAAAATTGTTCTAATGATCTAATGGTCTAATTGTTCTAATGGTCTAAGGAAAATAAAGCCAAGCAGGCTCCAAGCAGAATAGTGGTAGATGAGACTTTGCTCTTCTGGAGATTGAAATATTGGAAGAAACTAGCTTGATTACAATAATGCTTTATTGGCATAAGATTAGGAAACCAGACCAATAAGACAATGTGTAGGCCATAGAAGCAGATCAAAACCTATGTAAGGATTTTGCAGATAGCAAATATGGAATTAAATATTTAAGAAGAAAGGAAATTATTTTTATAAATTGATCCAGGGTAATTAAATGTTTATATAAGAATAAAATTAAAAACTTGCTTTATGCCATATGGAAAAATATATTTCATATGGAGTAAAAAGCTAATTTTAATAATGAAATGATTTAACTAGAGAAGAATATATTATCTCTGTGATATATACTAATAGAATTTTTTGGGGTATAAATGGTAGTGTGTGAATCCCGCTGTTTATTAATTTTAAACTTATAATAAGTGTGTGTTTAAGAAAAGGATAGATACAGGACTGGTAAGATAGCTCAGCGATCTAAAGCTCCTGCTTAGGCAAGCTTGGGCAAGCACAGGGACCCAGGTCCAATTCCCTGGCTTCACATGCTGTGCCAGCCCACCCAGGGCAGGCTGAGCTGGCCACAAAAACAAGAAAGAAAAAGATAAATACAAAAGAAGATAATAATTGCTAAAGTAAGGACTGTAGGTACATGATAAACTATGAGAGAAGATAAATTAAATAAATAATAAAAATACAGTAAGTCCCCAATTTACAAACATTCATGTTGTGAACTTTCACAGAAACAAATGCATCTCATGAGCCAGCCAGATAGCTCAGTGGATTAAAGGGCCTGCTTAGGCAGATGCATGGACCAGGGTTCATCCCTGAGTGGTGCTCGGCTCCACCCCGGAACTGAGACTGTGCCCTGAGACTGTGACTGAGTGTGGACATGGTGTCGCGTGCCTGTTATCCCAGCACTTTGGGAGGCTAAAAACAGGAGGATCACTAGGAGTCTGATCTCTAGTGAGATCCTGAGGACCCTGCACTAAAATACATTAAAACAAACAAACAACAAACAAATGGTCTCACATTAGGAACATTCATAGATGTGAACATATTGCGGAAGGAGCTCAAGTTCCTGCCAACACTGTCATCGCTGGGCTTCTGTGTGCTCAGTCAGAGCTTCGGGTGACCAGATGCGTAAGGAAACACAGGGGACTGCTAGAGAGTGCAATGCAATGCGCGTTGTAGATTTGGTTCAAAAGTGTCTGTAAGACTCACATTTCGGGCTTACGGCTGCAGCCAGTTTAGGGCTGTTCTCTCAATGTGGACTTTGTTCATAAGTCAGGAACTTACGGTACTGATCTTGATGAGAAAATACAAATTTAGCAAAAGAAGCACAGTTTTACTTCACATGACAGAACACTAAAAGGATCTTAGAACTCGCAAAATATTCACATTTTGTTGATTTTTTTTTTGAAAATGTAAATTTAATTCTTGAAAACATCAAAATTTTGTCAGCAGCTACCTATGAGTGGTACAATGCCACTTTCTAAAACTAAGACTTTTCTATGGTGAATAGATATAATTAGGATTTGCTCATTTGTAAATGATGAAACTGAAGTCTGATCAAATAATTTCTGGCTCAATACATTAATTAGTAAAAATGACAGTTTAAAACCAAACTACCAGGACTGGGGAAGTAGCTCAGTTGAGTTCAATTTCTGGTTCCATAAGAAACAAACAAACAAAACAAAAAAGCTACTAAGATTAGTGCTACAGTATTTATGTTTGATCCCCAGCAATGCTCCAAGCAAATAAACAGACTATCTAAATATTGTGTTGGTGTATAAGAGGCGGTGGTGGGCCTGTGGCACATATGCTGCAGCTGGCTGGCTGTTGTCATGTCAAGGTCGATGAGGTTTACCATCACTGGTATGCAATTAAGGATTTAGTACTGCCCCATAATTTCAATAGGTAAAATAAGTTGATCAATCAGTCAATTGATAAAATATTGTTACTTTATGTAGAAAAACTACTTCCTGAGAAACAAATTATAAAAATCATAAAAATAACTTTTCATGATAACTTTGAATATTGCTACAAGTGTTCATTGAAATATAAAAGGCAGCGCATTAAAAAATCTGTATAAAATCACTGAAATATACCTGAATATATGGCATTTCTTTAAAATATGATGAATAGCTTAGCAATCAGCTAGGTCCTTCATCCTGAAATTTGAGAAACTACAAAGATTAAGATAGAATGCCTGTGTCCCATAGCAATACACCCTAAAATTAGCAGTGTTAGCAGTGAAGCATTTCATACAAGTCCCCATACCTTTTAATTTTTGAGTCCATTTTTTTCTATGATCTTGCTAATCCACATCCCCCATCCAAAAGTCTTCCTCCTAGTTTTTTTTTAAATCATTTCTCACTTATTTTTATCAGTTTATGTGGTTTCTCATATAAAACATGTGATATTAAATTTCTGAGCCTGGCTTATTTCCCTTGATATAATGGGCTCTACTTGTATGCATTTTCTTGCAAATAGCATGTTTTTGTTCTTCTTTACGGAAGAAGGATATTCCATTGTGTATACATAGCATATTTTCTTTATGCATTCATCCATTGATGTGCAATCAAGGCTATTTCCTTAATTTAGCAACTGTAAATTACACCACTGTAAATACACACACACACACACGCACACACACACAAACATAGTGTACTGCATTGTAGTGTGCTGAATATATACAAGAGTATATATTGAGGTTTATACATACTTTCAGGAATGTATACAGGAGTGACAGAGCTGAATCAAGCAGTATTTCTCTGATTATTACTTGGAGAAATTGCCATGCTGATTTCTATACTGAATGCTGTAGTTTGCATTCTCATTAACAAAGTAGAATGTAAACTGTTCCCTTTGCATCCTAGTGAATGTTTACTGTTCATATTGGTTCAGCCAATCTGATTGGATGAGATGAAATCTCCAAGTAGTTTTCACCTGCATTACTCAAGTAAGAAGCTCCCATTTTGGGGTACTGGGGAAAAAATACTATACACTATGTTTACAAAATGAGTTTTGTCCTTAATGTGACTGGTAGTTTTTTAATAAACTTATGGGACTTTTATAAACCCTTAGGGGATAGCTGATACATGCAATTGATATTGCCTATGTTTGTCAGCATATATCACTGTGTTAGTATTATGATTTTGTTTACAACCATTTACCAACTCCATTATTATTTACTTAATATTTTTCTTCATTTGAACTATAATATCTATAAAATTACCTTTTTGCTATAGATTCAATGAAGTATATTATTATTTTTTTAATGTATTTAGTATAGGGTCTACAAGGTCTCACTACACAGATTACACTCGTAGTGACCTTCTTGTTTTCAGCTTCCCAAGAGCTGGGATTAAAGGCACACACTACCATGCCCAATCTCAGTAGCTGTTTCAGCATGACCTAAGGGTGGGGCTGGCATAGCACACTGGGGATCAAACCCTGGTACCTGCATCTGCCTAAGCAGGCACTTTAATCAGCTGAGCTATCTAGCTGGCTAACATATATATATTTGGCACCAGGGATTAAACTCAGGACCCTGCACTTGCCAGGCAAGCCCCTATTTTACTGAGCTATCTCTCCAGGCCAGTATATTGTTATTATTATTATTTTTTTTAAAATACATTTTTATTTTTTCTTATGATCAAAAAACCAAATTTGAGACTTACTGGTAGACACATTTGTCACTAGATTGTCAGGTCTATTAAAGCAGTAATGAATGAGAGCTGGTTATTACCTTTATGTCTACTGTGTATTATTGATATTGGCTAAGTTGACAGACCAGTTATCAAGATTTTTTAAAGGCAGTTAGCAATTATATAGGTGAGCCAAAGATAATCCCTTTTGATAAGGATGCTCACTGGAGTATTTTTTTATTTGGGAATCTATACTGAGTTTTAATTACACGTTCTGCTATGTGCTCTATTTTTATCTTCAAGTAGGAGCTGCCCAGTAACTCGAGACACAGCAATCAGCAAGCTTTAGACTCTTACATCATCAATAACTCAATACTTTTTCCTCGAGGAGTTAGCCTTTGTCTGGCTTATTTAGACTTGGGGCTTTTTAGGGAGGAAGAATGACATTATTTGTTTTACATCTGAAACTGGTTTGTCTCTGCCTGAAGCCAGCCTAAAAACATCCAAATCCCTTTTGTCTGCAAGTGAATTGTAAATAAATCTGGGTGATGAACCTGATAGCTGTATCATTGCATAGCAGATCTTCTCATTTTTGTGAAACTGCCTCTATTATGTCATTTTTTTGCAGTATGGGAAGGAAAAATAGTCATCATCGCTTTTTTCCTCCTGGGTAATAGAAACATTTTTTTTTCTAGTAAGAAAAATTACAGTACCCGAAAAGATGAATGCTTCCCCCCACCCTGTTGCTGACCAAGTATCTTTACTTCCTTTGAACTTACCAAACTTCCTTTTCCTATGGAGATTGCCTTTATGGAATTTTTAAATGATTTTAGTATTTAAATGAAGCCTGAAGAATTAAGCATGCACCACTGTCCCCTAGGAGCAAACTCACTGGTGATACTTTCTGAAGTCCCTTTTAGGATTGGTTCCGATAGAATTGGTGTAGAATGCTGTAGTCCAGACAGCTGGAGATGACAGGAATCCTGGGCTTGGCATTTATTTGATTTTTATCTTTAGCAGGTTGCTTAAGCTCAGTGAGCCGTAGTCACTTCATTTGTAAAATATGATGATATGAATTATAGCATCAGGCTAATGTAAAGATAATATATTGAAGATGTTGGTAGATAATAAATAAACCTTAGCAGACAATACAGTGCCAAAAAAGAATGATTTGCAGGCCCTGAAGTCCTTTTAGGAGAGGATTATTAATTGTCCAAGTCACTTCTCATTCCTGCACCTCTTTCCTCCTCCATTAAATGGGTCGTCTTAGCCCTGAAGGTGGATAAGCCATGTTTGGCTCCTCCCCTCCAGTGCCAGCGACACTTCAATATTCCATCTTGCTTATCTATTGCCTTCTTTACAAATCCAGCTTATCCATGATTATTTGTTTTCATTCCAGCTCCTTAATGTGGATTTCATTACCATATTTATAGATGTTTTGTGTTAAAAAGAACCCTAAGATCCCATGCACCTTACATGCCACATATTTTACTCATAAGACTCGAATAACAGAGGCCGGGGAGATGGCTCAATAGAATTAGCACTTCCCTGGCAAGCACAAGGGCATGAGTTCAATCCCCGGTTCCACCAAAAAAAAAAAAAAAAGAAAAAAGAAAAAAAAAGAAAAAGGAATCGAATAACATACATGTAATAAGCTTCTTTAAAGCTCACCTAGAATTTATTGTTGCTCTTCTTTGTTCTGTTAATACAATAAGTAAGTCAAAGGCAAAGTAAAATGAACCTGCTGGCCAATCTGTTACAGCTCGAAAACAATTTTCTATGAGTGAGAGAGTGTAATTTTCACCTGAGCTGGAGAGATGGAAAGTTTTTTATTATTCTCTACCAGCTCATTAAAGCAGCGTGTTGAGGGCTGGCGGTTCTGGGTTTAAATTGTAGCCGTACCGCTCTGCATGTTTGTAATTTTTGGTGTTTGCCTACTGTGCTTCTCCTTTCTATCTGTAAATCCAGGTAGTGACATTCCCTAATAATTGGTAAAATGCATATGTAAAGATTAAAAATAGATTTTATCTTGCATGCATTCTATGAATATTTGACTTATGATTGGGTAGGACTGAGAGAAAAAATTCTACATCTCCAAAAATATAGAATAAGACTAGTAGTAAATGGAAATAGACATTTGTTCCCTGTCCCTTGCTCCCCTACTGCATAGCACGTACTTAACTTATGATTGTTGATGGCATAATTTTTAAGACATGCAGGGTGAGTATATAGAGTTTTATACAATACAATGAACACTGCCCAAGTAGGTCAATTTAAATCTTTTTTTATATGTTTACCATGATTACATTATATTACTTATAGCCCTTTAATATTTTCACATCTCATAAGCTTTACAAACTAATAAGTTACTTGTGAGGTCTTACTGAGGGGTTTGAGCCATCCACTCATTATTTAGCAAATTGATAACTGATTTCAAATTAGGTATTAAAAATGTTCAATTTCTGAAAATTAAAAAAACCCACACTTGTACATTCTGAAGTGATTTTCAGAGATTAACTGAAGCAATTTTTAGACTTTAATAAAGATTTGAATTGTAAGATCTCTGAACTTAAGGTTCTCTAATTTTTTTTCTATAGAGAACAGCTGCTATTATTCCAAATATCAATTAATTATTAAATAAATAAAAGTGGAAGCTATATTACATTAATATAGCTATATTAAAAGATTCATTGGTTATATAGTTTTCAAAATTTGACCTGTGAGCTTCCAAAGAGCCCAAGTAGGGGCCAAGGAGATAGCTCAGTAGAATAAGTGCTTGCCTGGCTAGCACAAGGGCTTGAGTTCAATCCCCAATTCTGCCAAAAAAAAAAAAAGAAAGGGACACATAATGGAAGATCATCTTCTCTCCGGCTTTGCAATCCATTTTATAGGCTGGTGGTTGAATATAATTTATCACTAATTGTTGTAAAAACTTCAATACTGTAGTATTTTGGCATCCGTTCTGCTATGGAAATCATATTTAGTATTATTTTAGTATAAAGAAGAGATTTTCCTTTACAAAAATTCCTTACATGCTGGATTTGCCAATGTTTGTCCAACATATTCCCCATTAAGTAAAATCTCAGAGTGTGTCAGTATTAAAAGTGACATTAAAAACAAGACAATTATTTTAGAATATTGGGGGATTTTGGAAAAATCAATTCCTACTGTCATTCTAGCTACTAAGAGAATATTTTGTGTCTTCTGTTCCAGTCTTTTGACTTTGTATCAGTATTTCTTGCTCTAAGCCTGTATTATTTATTTTATGAAAAGAGTGAACCAAGTTTTATAACCAAATAATAAGAGCATAACAGCAGTTAGCGCCCTGTGAATTGCTGCCTTCACCTCTATCACTCAGAGCACAAAACACGATCAGTCTTTCAAATTCCAGCATTTTCATACTACATGGAAAACATTTTTTTCAACTCTCATTTTTATTTTTTTATTTTTTTGGTGGAACCGGGGATTGAACTCAGGTCCTTGCACTTGCCAGGGAAGCACTTATTCCTCTGAGCCATCTCCCTGGCCCCTCAACTATCATTTTTATAATACTACAATTTAAAGATTGTTTTTTTATTCTGGGGATTCAACTCAGGACCTTGTGTTTGCCAGTCCGGCACTTATGCTGCTAAGCTCTCTCCCTAGCCCCTAAAGATTGCTCTTAAAACTAGAAATACATACCTATACTTGAGCAGATAGCATAAATTTTTCTACATATTACCTATTTGTCACCAACATTTTTTACTACCCTGCCAAGCAAAGGGCATTCAAAAGGTCAAGAGACAAACCAATATCATTCATCAGACATATTTATATTGACTTTGCTAAGCTAAAAAAATAGGAATTTTTTTAAAAACAGAGAGCAAGTTGTTTGAAGCCAAAAATATGCCAACACTGTGGTGATACATTTAGGAAAAGCCTCCATGCCCCAAATGGGAAAGGCTGACATGTTCATAATGAATTCAGCTGTGAGGACCTGTCTGTGGAATAGTTTTTTGCTGTTGTTGTTTATTTGTCTTGCAGTACTGGAGATCGAACTCAGGACCTTGAGCTTGCCATGCAGGCACTTAGGCCGCTAAGCTATCGCCCCAGCCCTGACCTGTACGAAAAATAGTGCATGTTAGCAGTCTGGTTCCTGGTCTGTAAAATTGAATATTTACATTTTAAGCACTTAATAAGCTGTTAATATTTAAGTTAATGTTTAACTTAAGTACATCCTCATCTTGCAATACAGGGCTTTTTTCTATCCTTGAGCACTTTTCCGTACTCCATTATAAGAGAGATGGGTTGAAAATAAGCAGGCAACTGATTGCTTTGGGTTTTATTTTCCTTTTTATTTTCTTGCTGGGTTCTTAGCAAAATGCTAAATTTAGTAACTACCGTTGAATAATGTGAACATAATGACAAGTGGCTGAAAGACCTCAGAGTAGTTCTGTGTCCGGTGAAACCTGAGCATGTTTGATAGCTGTCATATATTTATCAGATTTTTCCTAATGAAACTAATAAATTTTATTTATTTATTAACCCAAGATGCACACAATTCTAGCAGTGTTATTTCATTCAGACCCTTTGCACTCTGTTCACTTAACTGTACTTAAATTTCCTAAGAAACAAAAGACTGAATACAGAGGAATAAAAAATTATACAGAAAAAAAGAATCAACTCCCTAAGAAAACAAATAGTGATAGCTTGGCTGTCCCTATAAATCAGATGTTGCTATGTTAGGTATTGGAAGCCATATCTAGTGTTTCTCAAATGTTTAGCATTTCCTATTTTATATTACTTTTGAAACACAAGGTTTTCCATTTATAAAATGAAAATCATGATGCCATTTTTGGGAATCACATGAGAAAATGAAGGAAGGAACTTGTCACAGGATCTGAAATTCTGCAGTATGTAGACATGATGATGAGGAAGGTGGTATTTGTGTGGGAAAGCCATAATAGGTTGTATTATAATTTTAAGTTTATTTTAAGTAATGCATAATTAGCAGAATACATGTATATTTCCAGGTACTATTTGATGTTGTGGTGCCCATAATATTATGTAATATTTAATCAGGTTAAACATACCTATCTCCTCAAACATTTGTCATTTCTTAGTGATGAAAATTCCTGATGTTCTTGTGGCTTTTGGGAATGTAAGGTACAGTAAAGGTAACTAGAGTCAATCTGTCATGCAGTAGCACACCTGATCTTACAGCCTCGGTTTGAGCCGCACAATTCTCTTACAGGTGAAGCGTATATGCGATTGAGCAAGCTCCCCGAAGCAGAGCATTGGTACATGGAGTCCCTGAGATCCAAGACAGACCACATCCCCGCTCATCTCACCTATGGGAAACTGCTGGCTCTCACGGTGAGTAGCTACCTCTCTCACTCCCAAAGACGTTGATATTCTCTGTGCAGACTGGGACAGCAGGGCTTGGGGTACTGGTTATGAGCCAGTTAACTCAGGTAGCACCTTTATGGTCCTGTCAATTAAAAAAAGTTACTTTGCTTATGGAGTTGGCCTGGGGGAAAAAATGCATCTCATGCATTTTCAATACAACGTGAATGAAAAATATAAATAGGAAACTCCAAGTGTATGATTAGCTAATAGTCATTCTAATAGCAATATGTGCATAAATACTATGTTTCATAAGCCAATGTTATCCTCAGATTGTCTGTAATTTGAAAAAAGTTTGATTCTGACAAATAACCTTGGAATTCCTTCTAATTTAAATCATTCTGTAAGGTAAGTGAACTATGGCTTAGCCCTGCACTCAGTGACAAGTGCTCTTGGAAAGCACAAGTTCTTGAAAGTCATTTTACAGTGAGATGTAAGAAATCGATAATATTGTTTATAACTTACAAAAATAGGTGTTTACAAGTGGTATGAATGTCTCCACCTCATATAGTATGGAATAATGAAAAAAAACCTCTCTGAGCCCACATATTTAATAAATGCTAGAACTAGACTAATATC
>NDGN011368953.1:2224-14123 GCA_002564285.1 Tympanoctomys barrerae | reverse complement strand
CACACACACACACACACACACACACACACAGTGAGCCCTTGTTCAACCCTCCTGGAGGTCAGGAGAAGAGCTCTGTTGTCAAATACAGTGATTTCTGAGGAAGTATATGGATTGCTCATATTAAGAGGGATGAATAAAGCATACAATTTCTTCTGTCATCAGACCAAATTTTGGTTAACAAATAAGTTTATAAGCAAATTTACAACAAAAAATAGACTTCTAGCACATTTGAATTTCAGCATTGCAGCTAAGGGGTCATGGGCCACATTGATATTTCCCTAGTGACAAAGTATGGTTAGGGGCAGGGGTGGGAAAAGCACCAGGACCACATGATGATGTAGGACTCAAGCTCAACGTGGGCGTCCAGCCTGACCAAGCCCTACATACACAGCTGGGGGCCAGGCACAGCATCCCTTTCCTGCCTTCTGCTGCCATGGCCCATGCACGTGGCCACCCATCTGTGTGCGTGTGCCAAATTCTCAGTCTGTGACATCACTGCAGAGCCCTTGGCCAGGCCTGTTCAGTGTCAGTGTGCCCCAACCCCTCTCTGGTGCTCACCCCCAGACACCTCCATCCACCCTCTCTCTGACCCCATTCTACTTCCTCAACTCTATTTGCTTTCACTCATTCATTGAGTTGATGTGTTTCTGTTGGGCCTGAGCTCAGTGCCAACCATCGCTTTCTGGGCCTTGAGGCAGCCCATGGCTCGTGCCCTACAGGACTCAGGGCCTTCCACAAAGGAAGTAATAAACACTAGTGAGAAGACACCAGTGTCATAAGAGGAGTTGTAATGTTCCTAAAAGGGTTCTGTCTGCCTAACTCCATTCCTGACTAACTAGGAGTCCAGGCCTTATGCTTTCTCTTCAGGTCTTTCTGTAGCAGTCACAAACAGAAGTGAGGGGAATGGAGGCAGCCAAGTGACAAGCAGCATCCATATAGTCATCAACAGTGTGTTGCAAACAACAGCGGCGAGTTGGAAGGGTTTTTCCCCCATGGAGATATGACCACATCTGGAGACAGTTTTGGTTTGTCACAACCTGGAGAGGCGATGTTTCTGGCCTCTAGTGGGAGATCCCATAATACTACAATAGATAAGACTTAATCCCACCCTCAAAGAATTTTATAGTCATGAATTTCTGTGATATCTGAGGCGGGGAAAACTGGTGGAAAGACTGTCCATGATGGCCATGCACTGAGGGCCATTCCAGGGAGACAGAGCCCGCTGACAGCCTGGGAGTAGGCTTTACATATTAGGGTCACATATTAGGGCAAGCTTTGTGGTATTTCTAAGCCTTACTTTTCTGTTCTATTAAATAGGAATGGTAGCAGTACTGTAACACTATAATGCCAGGAATAATGTCTGCCACTGCTAATGTTCTAAGCATAGTGCCTGGCAAGGGGCAGAAGCTGGACATGTGGGTGGATGGGGGAATGGATAAACTCATGGGTAGATGATGGATGGGCTAATTTATGGAAGAGAGAGGAGGAAACAGAGAGAGGGATGGAGTGACCGATTATGAAAAGAGATGGGGGATAGAAGGAGGGAGAGATAGATTTATTGAGAAACAGAAAGGGAGATATGGGGACTTGTTTAGGGAGAAATGGACAAGGGATGGATAAATGAGCAGAAGGAATAAAGGAGGAGCAAGAAAAGCATGGGAAAAAAACAGAAAGAGACAGAAATGCCAGTGAAGCCTTCTCTGTTGCAAAAACCCTGGAATATGAGCTAGAATCCAAAATGGAGACTTAAAAACAGTTTCTGTTCCTAATCTGGCCTCAATTGAAAACCATGACTGACCCCCACCCCATTCCTTCTCAAATGGTTTCCCATTAGTCGTCAACCACAAAGCCCAAATTCTTCTGGCTGTGCAAGACACTGCCACATTTCATGACAGTGGCCTTGGAGAGGGAAGCCAGAAAAACACAAAGGTGAAAGCAGTATGCAGGAAGGGACAATAGTACAACTCACAGTCACCCACCTCAAGGACATGTTCGAAGGGTAGGTAGCCCTTTTGCAGAAATTGTGTATCCTTTCCGAAATACCCACATATTTAGGCCATGGGACCACATGGCTTAGTTATACCAAATTCATAGAGAAGTAGCCTAATCTGTTTTACAGAACTCAATCCTGAGCACCAGGGTATTTCTTTAGAGAACTACTTCATATATTGGCATTACTAGTGAAATGCAAGATTAACATCCCCCATCTTGACTCAATAATATACACTTACGGACAGAAGAAAGATTAAAGGCCTAGGACCTTCCCAGGCCTGGGAGACACTCTCATGATCTAAGGTGGAAGAGGGACATAAGAGAAGAACATACCTGGTATTCAATGGGACTGAAGGATTGTCAAATCTCAGGATTGAGGTAGGATAAAAGCTAATCACGTTGTGCTTCTGTCAATGAAGTTTTATTACAACACTGCCATGTCCATTACGTTTAATATTGTTCCTTTCTGTTGCAATGCTATAGTGGCTGTTGAATAGTTGTATAGAAACTAATGGTTGCAGAAGTTAAAGGAGTTATTTGAGAAAATGTGTGACTGCTGCTCAGAAGACAGGATGAGAGATGTAGCCAACACCATGATGATTGCTCATGTCCTCCCATGAGCATTCCTAGCAGGGAGGGGCTTTCACACACTCCCCAGCTCCTATGCTTCCTGGCCTGCAGATTTCTTCAGTGTTAGATTTTCACGCTATTCTCTGCCAACCCAGGGGAGGAGACCCTGCATTTGTTCATTCAACAGAATGCCTGACACTGAACAGTTGTGTGTGTGTGTGTGTGTGTGTGTGTGTTGCTGTACATGCTAAGCAAGTGGTCTACCAGAGTCATACTCTCAGCCATAAGTGCTTTTAACTCATCTCAGCTAGGAATAGTTTCCTTCTTTAAAGCCTTTAGGATGCAGCAGTTCAGCAGCACAGATTGATAGCAAAAAGGTGATATTATCAGATAGGAGAATTGGTTCCATGTACCCGCCACCGTGCCCTCACCAGCTGTGTGAAATCAGAGAGGTTAGGCCCTGCCATCACCTCACAGCACACATAAAGGAGGAGGACCTGCTGGTGAACCCTACTGCTACCAGGGTCAAATTACCAACTCCTGTCTGGCCCTGCACCTTGGTTCTCCTCAGCATAGCATGGTAGAGTTGACAGCCAAATGACTGACCTGACTCAGGATGTGATCCCTTCCCTGAAGGAGTTCTGAAATTAAGTGTTCTCAGGAAAGAGACAGCCACGTGAGGCAGACACTGAAAGAGCAAAGGCTAGACCAAGATCCATGAAGTGCCCTGAGAAGTTCAAGCTCAGGGCAGGAAGGTCACAGGACCTATACTGTGTGGTGGGAGGGCAAGTTTGGTGGGTAAAACCTGCACATGGGACTTTAGGTAATGGTATTAAGTCCAGTGCTCTGCTTGTGCTCCCAAATTGCTGCCAACATCCAGTGGATACCAATAGTCTGACTTACTGTAGGTTGACACTTTGCTAAGTGTCTCTACTAACTGATCACAGATCTCACTGCTTTGGCTAAGGGTGGTTCATGAGTGGTTCTTAGGGCTTTTCAGCATCCAATTTATATCTGATTATATATTTGTTGACTTCACTGTGATAACCAAAGTGAGACAGGTGTTGCTATCAATTGATTTTCTCAGTATGCTAATATTGAGATACCCTGGAGGCCATATACAACACTTCAGCTAATTCCTGAAGAACCAGACATAGAGTTAAATAAACTGTAACATGTCTCTCAAATTAATGGAGGTAGGTGGCTCCTGGAACAGAAGCAAGTGCTAATAGTAAGCTATGCCCAGAATATATCTCTCCAGCAAGGTATGCACTACAAATCAACCAGCAAGCCCCAGTACAGGAAACAGACAAACAAAAAAATACAAACATGAAGAAACATGGTAATAAAATACCTCCAAGAACACCCAACTATCCCAAACCCAATCCAAGGGCCATCAAGGGGAAGACATTAAGGAGAAAAATATCTGAAATGGTACTAGTGGAGGATAAAAAAAGTAGATCAGTAAGATGTATGACAGACTCAAAGAAGATATAACTAAAAAGATAATTATCCTAACCAGACAAATGATCAGTAAGTCTAAGTAAGACACTAAGGAAAATCTAGCTGGGCTAAAGGAAGAGATGCAAAATATGAAAGATCAGTATAGAACAGTGTGGAGGTCCACAAAAAAATTCCAAACAGAAATCCAGGAGATCAAAAATATGATTGAAAGTTTGGATAGCTGAAGCAACCAATATGAGGGGAAAACATCAGATCTAGATTATAGGGCTGTGGTTGGTGAGCAGTCAAACAGGGATACCTTAGAAACAAAAAGAGAACGTGATACATGGATCCAAAAACTTCTAGATGATGCAAAGAAGAGAAACAGTAATGAGAATTATAGAAAAAGAGGACACACCAAACAGCATTAAAAATCTGTTTACAGAAGTAGAACCAGAAACATTTACACACACAGATAAAGAATTTAACATACAAATATATGTGGCATATAGAACCCTAAATAGTCACAATCAGAAAAACAACTGCAGAACACAACATTATCAACATACCAGAAATGCAACACAAGAGCAGAATTTTAAAAGCATTTAGATAACGTCAATGATTCTCTTATAAAGGAAAATCCATCAGAATTACAGCAGAATTCCTAGCACTAACCTTTAAGGCAAAAACAACTTGGAGTGAAATATGTCAAGTCCTCAAAGAAAATATCCAACCAAAATCAACATATCCTGCAAAGTTACCTTTCAAAATTGGTGGAAAAATAAGGTTATTTTCAATGTAAATAGTACCTAAATATTCAAGACCAACCAACCAACATTCCAGAAAATTCTCAAGGCTATCTTAGAAATCGACAAGCTAACCAAAAGTTCCAAGACAATCAATGAAGCCAGTGTAAATAATTAAGTATAAGGGAAATAAAGGAAAACAGCAACTAGAAAATAATACAATGACAGGAATAGGTCAGTATTTATGAATTATAACTAATAATGTGAATAGTCTTAATTCATCAACTTAAAGACAAAGATTATCAGAATGGAACAATACCCAAATGCCAATCATATGCAGTATGTAAGAAACACATTTAACCCAAAAAGAAATTCATAGACTAAAAGATCAAAGAATGGAAAACAATATTCCATACAACAGGAACCCCAAAATAAACAAGATTAATTACCCTATTTTCAGACACAAACCAGACCAAAAATAAATGAGATGGGAAAAAAAAAGAATCAATGAATTAAAGAGCTGGTTTGCTGAAAGAATAAACAAAATTGACAAAGCTTTAGCCATTCTTATCAAAAATGGGAAAGAAAAGATACAAATCAATGTAATTACAAATGAAAAAGATGAAAGTATAATAAGCAATGTCCAAATCCTGGAGATTATTAGCAGCTAATTTACAAACTTGTATACCAAAAACTGGAGAACTCAAAAGGAATGGAGATATTCCTAGATACATAGGAATTACCAAAAAAAAAAACCACGAAAAACGAAGAAGGCTTAAAAATGCTGAACAGTCCAATAACAGCCAATGAAACTGAAGCAGCAACTTTAAAAAGTTATTAAGAAAAGCCCCGGACTTAGTGGATTCACTGAAAATTCTACAATAACTTCAGAGAAGACCTCATGCTCCTCAATCTCTTTAATGAAATCAAGAAGGAGTACTGCTAAATCACTCTTGGAAGCTAGCATTACCCCATCCCCAAATCAGACAAGGATCCAAATGAAAAAGAACTACAGGCCAATCTCTTTAATGAACATAGATACAAAAATCATAAACAAGATATTGGCAAACAGAATGCAGCAAATCACCAAAAATTTCATATACTGTGACCAACTAGGCTTTATCACAACAATGCAAGGATGGTTCAATACAAACAAGACAATGAATATAATTCATCACTTAAACAGAAGCAAAGACAAAACTTACATGATCGTCTTAATAGTTGCAGAAAAAGCCTTTAATAAAAATCCAACATCTATTTATGATAAAAAAAAACTGAAGAAAACAGATACATAAGAAACTTATCTCATTGTAATGAAAGTCATTTATGACCAACCTGCTTTCAACATCATATTAAATAAGGAAAAAATTCACCTTCAAAATCAGGAACAAGACAAGGCTGCTCACTATTACCACTCCTCCTCAACATGGTCCTTGAAACACTAGCCAGAGCAATCAGGTAAGAGAAATAAATAAAAGAGATATATATAGAAAAAGAAAGTCAAAGTATCATTATGTGCAGATGACATGATCCTCTCCATAGAAGATCCAAAATATTTCACAAAACAATGTCTGGATTAATAACCAAATTTAGTAGGATAGCAGGATACAAAGTAAACACACAAACATCTATAGCATTCCAGTACACTAATAATGAACTCACTGAGTAAGAAATAAGGGTTACAATATCATTCATAATAGTATCAAGAAAAGTAAAACACTTAGGAATTAAGCTAACCAAGAAAGTGAAAGACCTCTGCAATGAAAATTATGTCACTCTGAACAACAAAACTAAGGATAACATCAGCAAATAGAAAGATATCCCTCATTCTTGAATAGGCAGAACAAATGTAGTCAAAATGGCTATACTTCCAAAACTGATATATAGATTTAACACAGTTCTAATCAAAATGCCAGTAGCATTTCTCACAGATCTATAGAAAACAATCTTAAAATTCATATTGAACCAGATCCAGGATAGCAAAGCAATCATGGGCAACAAGAGCATAGTAGGAAGCACCACAATCCCAGATTCAAAGTTGTACTACAATGCTATTGCGATTAACACTTTCACAGCAGGGCTCTAACTTGTATGTTTTGCTGCCAAGTGGCTTGTGCCACAAATGATATATGCACAACTGTCTCATCAAGTGGGTTTTTATTATTTTTATTAGTTACAAGATTAACAAAAATGGATAGGTCCATTTGTACCACCAGTCATACCAGCTGCCCAACAGAATAGTCATGCATGTACCACAGCTGGTTCAAGCCAGTAGGAACATGTTAAAACAAGATGGTACTGGTACAGTAGCAGAAAAGAGGAACAATGGAACAGATGAGAGGAAGCAGAAAGAGCCCCAGACACATTCACCTATTTGATCTTTGGAGAATGGGGACAAAAATATACACTACAGGAAAGATAGCCTCTTTAATAAGTGATGACTGGAAAACTTGGATAGCCATATGCAGAAGATTGAGTTTAGACCCATTTGTCACACCAAGTACTAAACTATAATCAAAATATATCAAAGATATTTATTAAAATAGTAATGATCTGCCGGGAAATAAAACAGGTAAAGCTCTTGAAAGACAAGGGATAGGCAAGGACATTCTGAACAGAATCTCAGTGGCACAAGAAATAATACCAAGAATCAACAAATGAGATGCTGTCAAATTAAAAGGCTTTTATACGTCAAAAGAAACAACAGAATGAAGAGACAACCTACAGAATGGGGAAAGATTTTTTTCCAGCTATTCCACAGACAAAGCACTAATATCTAGGATATAAAACCTTCAGAAAAAATTATGCCTCCCCATAATTAAAGGCTAGATCAAAAGAAAAAATGGGCATCCAAAGTACATAGAAACTTTTCAAAAAAAGAAATACAAATGGCCAATATGGCCAATATACAATATAGGAAAGAATGATCAACATTGCTGGCCATTAAAGAACGGCAAATTAAAAGAACAATGAGATACCACCCTACTCTAGAAAAAATGTCTATCATCAAGAAATTAAATAATATAAATGCTACAAAGATTTGGAGCAAACGGAGCTCTTCACATTGTTGATGGAAATGTAAACTAATGCAACCACTATAAAATCTGTGTGGAGATTTTTCAGAAAGCTAAAAATAGATAGATATTCCATTTGATCCAGCTATTCCCCTACTAGGTATTGTCTTGAAAGAATTAAATTCATCATATTACAGAGATATCTATCTATCTATCTATCTATGTTTATAATAGCACAAATTTTAATAGATAAATCTTGGAAGTGGCCTATATACCCATCAAGAGATAAATTGATAAAGAAAATGTGATATTTATACACAGTGGAATACTACTCTGCCATAAATAAAAATAAACATGAGGTATTTGTAGATAAGTGGATACAATTTGAGAACATAATAGTAAATGAAGTAAGTTTGACACAAACTTAAAATATCACACACTTTATATGAGAAAACATATATATATATATACACACACACACACATGGGGATATATATGGGGGAGGACAAGAGGAAAGGAGGCAGGGAGGAAGAGATAATACATAAATGTAAGTGGGGAGATGTTTTTCAAATGGATGGGAGAACAAGAGATGGGGGAGGGAAGAGGGAAGGAGGGCAGGGAAAGGGGATGGAAAAAAGAATTAAGGAGAAGAATGATGAAAACAGGTTTTTTTAAGTGGGACTGAGACAAGCAGGGAAGGGGAGGAGAAGTAGGAAATTTAAAAAAAGAATTAAGATATGTTTTGATAGGTTCCAACTTCTCACAATAAATATAATCATTATGTACTAACTAAACAAAAATGAAAGCAATTAAAACTAAAATCCCACCACCTCACAAGATTAATGTGATACTGGAATTAAATATGGCAAGTGAAAGAATTCTCTAAGCTACAAAAGTAGTAATAAAGTGGCCTATTTCATATTATACTAAGAAACTCAAAGGCCGAATTGGCTTCTCTAACTTCAAGAAATAAGTTAATAAAAAGTTACGGAGTTTTTCCTACTTTCCTCAGTCCGCCCCACCTAAGGGCCACCTTGCCTTGGGCAATTTTGGCCAACTTCCTCTTCAGAATTAAGAAAGCCACTGTCCACCAAGTCACCATACAGACTGTCTCTCAGCTTCCCTCAGGGCCTCAGGGACAGCCTCACGGGCCAGGCTGGGACTCACCAGGCTTGCGGTAGATGTGTGTGGCCTCCTCATGGAGCAGGAGCCGGCAGCTCTGACCCTGCAGGCTATGTGTGCAGCTCTGGGTGTCAGGGTAGAACACACACCGCACAGCCCCAGGCCAGGTCTGCAGAGTGATGGTGACACAGGCCTGGTGACGGAAACATTCTGCAGGGCAAAGGAAGGAGAGAGGTGTGGCCTCAGACATCAACTTCACTCACGCCAGCACGCATGACTGTATCAATCCACCCAACCACGAAGTCATTCATCCTCCCATCCATTCACTAATTCATTTTTTTATCCGATCACATTCCCATAAGCCCCCACACATATGATCTTCCCATCCTTCCAAATCATTATAAAAGCATGAATCTGTGCAGGTACACACCCATCTATCCATCTATCCTTTCACTCATCAATTGCCCCATCCATCAGCTGGTCCATCCATCCGTCCATCCAACCATGCATGCCTCCATGAATCACCCACCTGTCATCCATTTACCCTTCCATCCAATTGTGCTGCCATGAAAACAAGCACCCCTGCTTCCATCTATCTCTCTGTCCTTCCATTTGTCCTTCCACTGTCCAGTCATTTGAAGACCTACTACAAGTCCTGTGCACCATGATAAGACTGAAGATACCACGGAGGGGGAAGTGCCCTCACTGATCTATTTTCCACACACAAGTCAAGATTTTTACTGTCCGTTTAATTCATAAGTGGCCCTTAGCAGTCCCTGCTGAAAACATTCCCCCGGCTCCTCAAGGGGCTCAAGTTGAAGTGGTCCTAGACAGGCTGTCCCTGTTCCAGCTCTTGCCTTTCACTTCACCTAGTCTCCCGCTGTCCTGTTCCCATACCTGCTCACCCTACACATATGTGCATGTTCCACTGGGGACTATACCCTTTCCCTTGCCAGTTACCTCCTCTACCAGACAATCTACTTCAACCATTTCATGGCATTCAGTACTAAGACTGCTTTTCAAAACAGTGCTGCTTTGTTTGATTGGGCAAGGTTTACATGGCTTGAGGGCTTATTTGAACCCAGTCTCTGAGTGATACCAACTACATTTGTGCAGTACACAGTTTGTACATCTGTACATGGTGGCCTGGTCTGAGGGATAAACAAAGTTGTGTGAGTATTATTATCCAATCTTGTAGGAGAGATTCCCGGCGTTCATGGAATCTTAGAGGGCTTCAGAATCTTGGAAGAGTGTAAATGGCATCTGACCTTAGCGACTTTTAGAAGCTTCAATGTTTTTGCAGAATATTCCAATCACGTGACCACCTAGTTATTGTTTGAACACAATGATTAGAAACTATTATGGTTTGTGTCTAGTTGTCCCCTCAAAGCTTCGTGCAGTCACTGGGACAGGCTTTTGGAGTTTGTGATTCATTCATCATCCAACGCTGGGATTACCGTGTGAGTGCTACATATGCCCTGGGGCAGATAGTCTGAATACAATATAAGGGAGGAAGGGAGGTTTGCCAGCTGCTGTAGCTGCTGCTCCTCCCTTTGCTCTTTATTGTTCTCCACCACCAAGAACTGCTGCATTCTGCTGTGCCCCACTCTGCCTTGGTGCCAGCGGAGTATGGACTGAAACCTCCACAAACTGTAAGCTAAATAAATCTTTCCTTCCTTAATTTTGAGTGTTGGGTATTTTGTCCCAGCAATGAGTGAAAAGTAACTAAGACAGAAACTCTATAGAGGAATTATACAACTGTACTTTTGCCTATTGGAAAGTTCTTTAAATTGTACTGAAGAAAATTTCCTGTTTCAAGTTTTGCTCCAGGTATTAGTTTAGTCTATGAACCTGCCCACAGCAAGTCCCTCTCCTCCTTGTCATGAGGATTACACAACGGCAGTGGGGAAACCCACTCAGGCCTTCTCCTGTCAGCTAATGCCTTCCTGCCAGGTCAGCCCAACCTCATTTGTCCTCAAATCTCGGTAAGTCTCTGAAGTCAGGACCTTGAGCAGCTGTAAGGAAGCCTGATGCATCCTCCCTGGGGTGTGGAGTCCTCTTACCCTGCAAGCAGAAGTCTCGGGCAGCTGAGAAGTTGGTGGCAGCAGTGCTGATGTGGGCGATATCAAAGTCCCTGATGGATGGATCTACAGCTATGGAGGAGACAGCCAGGGACTGCCAGGAGTCCAGAGCAACTAGGAGAGAATGTAGAGGACAGGCAAACAGTTATGGCCTGGGTCACAATGAAGACACAGGAAGCAAGGTCCCCACTGGTCCAGAGACAGCCCAGGGATACTCTCTGCAGGTGTCCATTCTCATGTGACTCAGCACTTCTATCACCTGAGTCATCTCTCTATCCTATAACCAGCTGTTAAGTTCTGTTTATGAGCCACACTTTGTGCTCCACTGGGGAGGGAGATACTGCAAATGTCAAAAGCCTAGAAAAACCAAAACATGTTCTGTTAAGCAATTTACAGTGGGATGGAAGAAAATTCTAGAAGACAAAGAACCCCCATGGGGATGCAGTTGGAATGATGCAATAGTGATGTCAGGCAACAACACTAGGAGCCAACTCAGCAGGTGCTGCATGGCACTGTGCTCAGGTCTCTGTAGATCCCACATCACTTCATCCTCCCCACACCAGCTGCAGGGGAGACTGGTGTGCTGCCCAGATCCCACCAACAGGGGCTCTCATTTGTTGGGAAGCATGTGGCTGGTGGCTTTCATTTGAGCCCTGTAAAAATTGCCCCTGATGGAAGAGAGGTGGATCCCTACCCCAGAGACAGCCTGCATCCAGAAACCCAGTTGTGCAGATGCACAAGCCTGGCCTCTGACCTCAGCATGGCCTGACTCTTAAAGGCAGCCCACTTCCACTCTCCAGGGAATTGCCTGTATGCCTGCCTGCCTGCTTGCTTCCTCCCTCCTTCCTTCCTCCTTCCTTCCTTCCTCCCTTCCTTCCTTCCTTCCTCCCTCCCTCCCTCCCTCCCTCCCTCCCTCCCTTCCTTCCTTCCT
>NDGN011368944.1:0-15763 GCA_002564285.1 Tympanoctomys barrerae | reverse complement strand
ATATATATATATATATATATATATATATATATGACTTATACTTTGAATAATCCTTATCTGAAATGTTTGTGATCAAACCCTGGACAGATTTCAAATATTGTAAATTTTGAAATAGTTGCAAATACATAACTAGACATCTTGAGGATGAGATCCATGTTTAAATGTGGAGTTTGTTTCTGCCTCACAGTCTCCCCAGTGCAGGCAGTCTGAGGGTAACTTCATACAATTTTTACATGAACCCAAGTTTCAGCATATGGGCAGGACTTTCTTCTTGTGGTATCATATTAGTGCTCAAAACTTTGGACTTGGAAACACTATTGTGTTCAATTTTTGATTGGGGTGCTCAATCTAACAGAAAAATAATAATAGAACCTGTCAAGACATCTGGATTTTTGAAAAACAATGAAGCAGACAAACCTCTAGCGAGACTTGTAAGGGGGAAAAAAGACAAGATACAAGTTACCAATGTCGGGGGATAAGTCAGAGGACATGCTGGAGATCTTGAGATAGTGAGAAAATACTGTGAACAACTTTATGCCAGTAGTTTAAATGACTTGGATGAAGGGGAAAATTCCTTGAAAGAGACAAATTTCCAAAACAGATTTAAGAAGTAGAGACCCTAACTGGTCATAGCACAAGTAATGAACTTGATTTCATAATTTAAAACTTTCCTACAATAGCCTTATTGGCCATTTCAGCAAAACACTTAGGGAGGGAATAATGCCAACCCCTGAAAATCTCTTCTTGGTACATGGGTACAACCTACCGTACCGTGGCTATTTTCATAAAGCTGGTATTTTTCTGACACCAAAACCAAAGTTCAACAGAAACCAACATTAGCAACATCTCTCAGCCACAAATGAAAAGCTATTCCATAAAATATTAGCAAACACAACCCAGCATATATTTGGGGTTTTTATACATAAAGTACATCATGAGCAAATCATCATGCTAGAAATGTGTAGTCAGTTTAACATGAAAATCAAATTCCTCATAATCACAAAATAAAGGAGAAATGCACTTTTTATCACAACAGGTGCATAAAAAGAATTTGCCAGTATTTAACACACAAGCCTGATAACATCGCTCATTAAATTAATGATAGGTAAATTAATAATTAAAGCAAACAACCTGAATAAAAACACTACACAAAGTACTTGGATAGACATTTCTCTAGTGATTTGAAAATGGACAATGTTTAAGGGCACTAGTGAATCAGTAGGGAAATTCAAATCAAAACTATAATGAAATACCATTTCACATCAATTAGGATGGATATTATAAAAGTAACAACAAATAAAATCAAAAGTGTTGGTAAGGATATAGAGGACTATAACCTTCATACATCACCAGTAGGAATATAATATTGTGCAGCTACTGTGAGAAACTGTGATGGGTCCTCAAAAATTTACTAGTAGAATTAACATAGAATCCTTCAGTTCTAGAACTGAAAACATCATACCACAGTGATATATATGCACCCATGTTTATAACAGCACCATTTGTCATAGCCAGATCTTGAAAACAACCCAAATGCCCATCACCTGAGGAATGGATAAAAAAAAAGAGGTGGCATTTTTATATAATGGAGTATTACTCAGCTATAAAGAAAGATAAACTTGAGGCCTTTGTAGGAAAATAGATGCAACTAGGGGCTGTATTTATAAGTGAAATAAATCAGACCCACAGGTGTAAACATCATATTGTCTCCCTAGTATAAGAAACTAAAAGAATAAATAAAATCTGAAAGTACAATAGGTATAGTAAAACAAAAGAAATTGAACGTAAGGAATAAACAATTAAGGTGAGGGAAAGGAGAAAAGAAAGGAAAAAAAAAGAAGGGAAAAACCATGTAAGTATACATACAGGGTTGAAGAGCTGATTGTATTACTAATTTTTATTAGTTTTCAGAAGGTAGCAGTTAATGTTTAAAATGTTTTACTTTGACCGACTCTACATGCTAATGTCTGTAATATGAGCAACTTCATGGAGGACGGCCATGTGCAATACAACATCCACGGTTGAATACCTTTCATCTTGTTCTTTTAAATATGCATCATCTCTAAGGTCACATCTATTATTTTTATAGTCTCTTTAAGACAAATTTTAAAATAAAAGGTAAAAAGGACAAGCAAAATATTAAGGTTTAGTGAAAAGAACAGTTAATGTTTAATTGCTTGATCAATCTAGCATGCCTATATCTGGTCATCTGAGCAACAAATTTAAGGATAAAAATATGTAACCTAACCACCATTGTTAATTTCCTATTCTTGTTTTGAAATTCTGTACCATTTTTATTGTTCTACATTGCTTTGTTTCTGTCTTTGTTCTTGTTTTTCTTTGTTTTTTTCCTTTTTAATATAAAACAATCCTTCAGTTCTACTTCAGAGATATAGTACTCAGAGAACATAAAGCAGAAACTGAAAGGGATATTTATATACTCATATTCATTAAAGCATTAGCCATGAGAGTCTAAACGTAGAATCAAGCCAAACAACCATCAGCAGATGGGTGGATAAGCACAATATGGCCTACATGTGCAGTAGAATATCATTCAGCCTTAACAAGGAAGGAAATTCTTAGGGACATTATGGTAAGAAGAAATGAGCCAGTCCCTGAAGGCAGATATTATGATTTCACTTACGTGAACTCCTAGAGTAGTCAAATTCATAAAGATGACAGGATGACGTAAGGTGCGGGGATTTAATGTTTAATGAGGAGAGAGTGCTCAAGATGAATGGTGATGCTCTCAAAGCAGTGTGAATTTACTCAGTGCCACTGAACCACACAACTTAACCTTAGTAGCTTGATGTGGGGGTGCATTCTTCCAAGCTCAGCACTCTGGATAGCTGAGGCAGGAGGATCAAAAGTTTGAGCACAGCTTAGGTAATTTAGCAATAACAAAAGCTGAGTATGTAGCTTGCTCTGAAGGCTCTGGGTCTAATCCCCAGTATTGGAAATATATATTTATATTTTATCACAATAAATAAGAAGAAATGCAACAGAAAGAGCTTCCTATATAGATGGAACCTTTCTGTGCTTTATTTATTTATTTATTTATTTATTTATTTATTTATTGTATTTGGTTTTGCAGGGTCCCACTACACAGCTCTGACTCATGATGATCTTCCTGCTTTCAACCTCCCCAGCACTGGAATTACAGGTGTGTACCACCAGGCCCGGACTCTGCCTGGCTCAGCCCATCCTGGGGGCGGGGCTGGCATGGCATGTGGTGCCTGGGATCTAACCATGGTCCCTGGGCTTGCTTCAGCTTGCCTAAGCAGGCACTTTAGCCCACTGAGCTATTTTGTCGGCCCATTTCTGTATATTTTTAAAAGCTCTACAGCTGACAAGGAATAAGACAAGAATGTTGTCTTTCATTAACTCTAACATTCTGCTGGAAGTCTTAATCAGTGCAATGGAAAAAAGATATCATCAGATAGGAAAAGTATACAACTTTATTTATATATAATGTATATGGAAAATCTAAAGACTCTACAATAAAACAGTGCTATACTAGGTGCTTTCTACAAAGTTACAGGATTCAAGATTACTACACCATATGCCCCAAAAGTTGGAAATGATTTTTTTTATCAAGATCACTCCTTCATAGTAGCATTCAGTATATGAAATAAGGATACATTTTATAGATACATAAATGATCTCTACTGAAAACAATAAAATATGACTGCACAAAAGTCAAGACACATGCAATGACATGAAAAATTTCAAAAGCATAGTCTGACAGAAACCTCATACCAGAAAGTATGCTCAATTTAGTGCAATTTATATGGATTCTTGGACAGTGACAGAAGCACCCAGGGACTGTGGTGAAGGAAGATTGAGTGTGAAAACAGTTCAATGTGTTCAAAGTGATACAAATATTCCATATCTCATTGTGGTGTTGGTTACATGAGTATGAAGAACAAAATCTATGCTCCTTAACATATGTAAGGCATTCATACTTTTCATACAAATGAGTACAGGACTAGATTGAGGGGACTTCTTTAAAATGTAAAATTAAAATTTGAAGAATTATGAGAGTAGCAAGAGTCTGTCCTTGCCTAACTCCTACAGTGACATGAGATGTCAAGTGAAGTAGCTAGCGTATAACCTTCATCTTTCCAGTCTGTAGTTAGATAGGAACGGGTTCGCTTTTGTGATTCACACAAGATTTAGGTTACATGACAATTTCTACAGGGAAACAACTGAATCATTCCAGGAAGTCCTTGGCTACGTAAGAATCGATCACATGAGTGGCACTGCCAACCAATATTCAACTTATAGATCATCTCATCAATCATCCTTGTGGACAGCTGGCAAACCGCTTAGGAAAAATAGAATCCTGTTTCGCATCACTCAAGTGATATATCCAGAGGGATTATTGATTTAAATAAAAGCACTGATTAGCAATATAGGCTTGGAAAGGTTTTTCTAATCCTGTCATAGGAAAGACAAAGGGAAAAGTTTAAGACAATAAAGAATCTGATTGTGAAAAATTACCATGAACAGGCATGATGGATAAAAGCAAGGTAGCATCCTGGGTTGAATCCTGGAATAGAAAAAGGGCATCAGTGGGGAAACCAGTGAAATCTGACTAATGTCTAGAGCTTAGTTTCTGGTATTACATCTATAACCAAGTTCTTACTTTGACCAGTGATTCTCAACAAGGGTCAATTTTTCTCCATAAAAACATGGGGTAGTAATGGCAGGAGACCTTTTTTATTGTATACCTAGTAGTTTGAAAAGAAGAGCTACTTTGCACTCATGTGTGGAGCCCAGGGAATCTGCTAAACATTCCAGAATATAGAGGACATCCAAGGCCACACAGCCCAAGACAGCCACAGTGCCTAGATTAAGAAGCTGATGGTGGTAAATGTACTGCTGTTAACTATGACAGTCACATGATGGGACATTTAGGTGCAGGCTACATGAGAAGTTGGTGGTGTTTTGTAACTTCTGAAAATCTAAAATTATTTCAAAATTTGAAGTTTTAAAAATGACCATAAAAAACATTTCAAAGGGAAACACAAAATGAGCCTTGCTACACACAATGAAATACAAAATAAGACTCAAGAACAGTAAATGAAGAAAACAGACAATTCACAAGAGAAGAAATGGGAATTGGAAATGGACATATAAGAAAGTTCAATCTCTCTGAAAAAACATAGAATAAGAAATCATAAATGCCATTTTTCACTCAGGAAAATGGCACAGCGGTGTCTGTAGTGACAATACCCAATGCTTGTGTATGTTCAAAGAAACTGGAATTTATATATGAATCACATAGCTTAGAGTGTAATTTGGAAATCTGCATTTGAAAGTTTTAAATTGTCCCTCTCTTTTAAACCAGAAATCTGGTATAAGAAAATCATACAAAATGCCAACATTTCTTTTTAAAGGCATTTATCAACCCATTATTACAAAGATGTTAAAATGCAAATAACCTATTTAATAATAAAATGCTTTTCTTAGTGAAGCCATGTTAATATGCAGAGCTATGGAAGGCTCAGGTCAACAGATTTGGACATTGACTACTGAACTATATTAGAGTATTTTGCTGAATTCACGCACCTACAATATTTGGATGGCAATGGAATACCCATCTCGGGCAAAACTTAAAAAAAGGAGATATAAATGAAGGACCATTTTGTATCTGTATACACAAAATAGTTAGGATAGATATATAGCCACTTTCTCTTAATTCATAAGAAGAAAGATTTGTACTAATAGTGTTTGGACAGGATATCATGTCTCCATCATGTGCTATGAAAGACGACTACAAGGACAACAATATGCAATGTATTCATTGTTGTAACTCACCTACCAACCTGTTTTGAAACTGTCTCATTGCAATTTTTTTCTCAATAAAATAAAAAAATAAAATGTTTTTCTTAATGCTTAGGATGTTTACTTTGTACAAGCTTCTTTAGCCATTCAATGATTAATAGGGAGGTATTCAGGGCACAAAATAAACCAAAATAGGTTATATTTTACATGGTGCCCTTTTAGTTAAAAAAAAAAGAGTATATAAAAAGTGAAAAAAGTTTATTGCATTTATAGGAGAATCCAAGTCATCTATTTGGAAAGAGATACAGTGAAATAAGATCAGTGATATTGTCTCTGGTTTGTAGAGTTATGGTTAATTTTCATTATATTTAATGTAAGTATATTCTAGTTTTTATAATGTATGTTTTACCTTCCAATAAGAGAATGATAAAAGCAAAAAGAAAAAGAAAAAGAAAAACACTGAAGAAACTGATCTCATGACACCTATTTCATTTAAACTAATTTCATTAAGGTAATTTCACATATTTTTGTGGGTTGTGTTAAACCTGGAGAAAAACTCACAGCTTCCCACAGCACCAACAACCCGGACAGACTTTGAGGCTAAGACACTCATGATGGGCTTTGATACACAAAATCAAGTCTCCACAGATTCTCCTTATTTTCTCCTGAGCTAGATCTCCCAACTGCACCCTACTGTGAAACGGTGCATTTTGTAGATCACCCACCCCAAATTTTGCTGGCCAGTGCCTGTTTTTCTACCATTTGTAGCTTGTTTGCCTATAATTTTTGCAATGGTTCACAAGGTCTTACATATACAATTTCAAGGTCATCTGCTTCCTATCTAATAGGCTAATAAAAAAATCTTAAATATGGTTTATCCATACACAACAAAAGATAAGCCTCAGTCTTCTTCACACCAGAACATTCAACTGTAAGATACAAACCTAAGACTTTTATCCACGTCATTCAAATGCAAGTCTGATTCTCTGAATCAGTATCCTGCCTGAGTGATGAGCAGATTTTAAGCAAAACTACACTTTTATTTCAACCAACTCACATATTTATACATGGGGAGGGGAGTGCAAAGCCAGGAATGAGTTTTACACATCCAATGTCACTATGTGATTCCACGTATTTTCAGGAAATGATCCACCAAATTCACTCTGAATTTTCAGTAAACAAAAGTTGAAACTCCAGTTGAAGTATCCAAACTAGAGATGGCCAAAAGAAGCACGACTCTTGGAAAATGGGGAGATTTGAGACACTTTGCTTTATGGGACCCATGTAAGAGGCATTATATAGTTACATGAATGGCTGTGTGCTTAGCATAGGCTTCAGGACACAACACTAAAGCACAAAGAAAACAAATGTGGGTCTACAGCAGACTACATGGTGGAGCCCTTGTTTATAAACGTTTCAACTCACTGAAAAGATGGTTATGAAAAACTGAAGTTGTGTTACTTTTTATTTTCACCTTCTGACTCCACAGACAACAACCTCATACTGGTTCAATTTTTTTTTTCTTGTGGTAGTGGGGTACTGGGAATCAAACTCAGGACCATGAACTTGCCAGGCAGGCCTTCGTACCCCTGAGCAATATTCCTGGCCAATTTAATACTCCTCATCTGACTACTACTTTTGATGTTCCCACAAAACGGAAAGCACATAATAATACAGGAGAGAATTATTTTATTGAAAGATATAGTCTTCTCTATAGGATTACCGGGGAAAAAAACACTGAGCCAAAGAAAACAAACACACCATCTATTCCTTCTGCACACATCCATTTTCTAGCACCATTGAAGCCTAGAATATCTTCCTTACATGATACATCACGCTGTCTCTTCCTCTTTCCAAGACTGTGGATAACCTGGTTTTTTGCAAATAGCTCAGATGATACCAAACACTAGCAATAATTACAAAATAGTACTGCGCCCCTCTGCTTCAGTGCTCAGTGAATACCAGCTCCCCAAACCTCTCAGGGCTCTTCATGTGCATTACTGGTAAAGGAGATGGGGGGCAACTGGCAGAGTGAACTGAAACTCTGGAGGGTCCTATTCTCTGTCGGGTACCCTGATGATTGCTGTTACTCATTCATGTTCAGATGACTGTTTTCCGCTTTTGTAATTTAAAAGACAGACCACTATCCAATCATTCTGCTCCAGGCTTCAGATCTATTCATCTCTTCTGGACAAACCTGAGCAAATGGCCCCTCAGCAATGACTTCCTCCCAAACACTGTAGGGACACAGCCACTCATGCAGGCAAAAGAAGATGGTGGCACTCATCCCCATAGAACTTGCTGGATTGGTCGAAGTTAGCAACAGTTAGATGCTATGAACTCCAGGGAATGATTTGAAAATCACATCTATGGTTACATGGGAAATTACCTCATCTCAACAAGACTTACCAAGAGTTAAGGAAACAACAGTTTAAAGAAAGCCCTTTGAAATACTTCTGCAACATCATTCATTTGGTTTCTCTTCTTCCACATTAAAGTCAATCATCCAAAGGGTAATGAAATTATTTCCTGATACTACCAGGTTATTCTAATTGAATTCTTAGAGGGAGATAGTATTGTGACTTTTTTGTCCTCAATATTTTTTTTTTGATAGGGGAAATTGAACTCAGGACCTTGTGCTTGCCAGGCAGGCACTTATGCTGCTGAGCTATCTCCCCATCCCTGTCCTCAAGATTTAAACCAAGTGTGGAAGTCTGCATTCTACTTTTCACAACCTACCTTTGCTGGTGAATCTTACATGGCCCCTTACCCATTCTTTGTCAGAGAAGTGGTAAGTATGGGCACAAGGACAGGTGTGTGAGGAAAGAGAGAAAGACAGCATGTGACCCTGACATCACATCAGTGGCTTTATTGGGTCACAGAGTAACCTGTCCTTCACCCAGCATAAGGTCCTGAGTGCTTGCTTTGTGCTCTGTGGCATTCTGCTGTATGTGAAAAGTTCAATGTCAATGACTCAGAGTTGGATCTTGGCTTTAAGAAATAGGTGGTCTAGGGATAGAGATGTGGCTTCACGAGAGAGCAAATAATCACATTAAACAGCTGTGACCTGCATCACTGGGGAGACATCTAAACTTGGTCTGTGTGTTGTGGACCACAGATGACCCCAGTGCCTGATACCATAGCTGACATGTTATACATCAGATGAGTGAGGGAAAGTTGTCCAGATCAGATTCTAGTCTGGCACTAGCAGGCACTAGCAATGGTGAGTGGCACAAAAGTGACTGACCTTGTGAGTGACAAGAAAAAGGACAAGAAGCCAAGAGCCCAAAGCTGAATCATGAGGCTATCTGTAAACAGGAACAGAATAAGAAAAGCAGAAGACACTGGCCAGAAGAGATGCCAGAGATCCAGAATAAACAGGTCAGGAGGACCATCCCAGCACTGAAATTACAGGTGTGCATTACCATGCCTGGTCCTGGTGGCCAGCATGGTGCATCTAGGGTTCTGTGGCCAGCATGACATGTGGTGCCAGAGATCAAATTCAGGTCCTTTCACTTACCGGTCAGGTGCTTAGACCACCAGGCTATCTCCCCAGCCCTTATATGGTGCTTTATAAGACCAGACCAGACCAGATCAGACCAGGAAGGAAGAAAGGAAGAGAAGGTTGCTCACCCTGGTTCTAGATCATTCAGAAAAAAATGACATTTGTAAAACAAGACCTTCTCAAATGCCTTCTGACCCCTTCAGAAAAGACTTCCTGAAACAGGAGAGCTGATTGTAATGTGGGTAAATATAGAAATCCCCCTCATGGATACTGACAAGTATGTGTAGTATATGTGATTTAACCAGTTTTTCATTGCCATAACAAAATAGTTGAAAACTTAAAAAGAAGAAAGACTTATTTTATTTACAGAGCTTTCAGGCCATGGTGCCCCGGCCCTGTTGTTTTGAGGTCCATGACAAGGCAGAGACATGGTGGAAGGATGGATGAAGTAAAGCTACTAAGGAAAGAGAGCAGAATGACAGGATGAAATATACCATTCAAAGTCATGCCCTAGTGATCTATTCCTCCAACTAGACCCATATCCTAGAGTTCCCATCACCTCCCAATAGCATGAACCAAGTTTTTAACATAGGAGCTTTGGGAATATTTCAGACAGAAAACCATAATATTGTATCGTCTTCCCTTAAGAGATAAAAGTGCAATAAAGCTTGCTCACTATTAGACACCATCAACTGCACACCCATTTGGTGATATGCTGGGAATTCTTTATTTTCTGTCATTCACACCTTTGCCTATTAGCAATGCCAAATCACACTGGGGACTTATCAGAACCATGGCCCTGACCAAGGGCATGCCAAAGTAGAGGGTTCACTACAGAGCATCAATACTGGCATAGACATGTGTGGACACAATTTTCCTACATCTCTCCTCCAATAGTACCTGCCATTAGAAGATTTTGCTCCATTTTCTTGGGGTCTGTCAGGAAATGAGAGACCTTCAAAGCTAGACCATGGATGAAAAACAAAATTGATAACAAGCAATGTGTGTACATCAAAAATGTTTCACACATACACAACCAGTGAGGTCAGAACCATTTGATCCAATACTGTATCTATCCGCAGAACAACACAAACAATTGGATTTCAACCTGGGGAGGATTCTGAACTGATAAAACTGAACTGCATCAAATAACATGATTTTGTACATTTTGTCTGAAATTACTTCCCCCAAGCAACGCTAGTATCGCTCCATGTATACTCGAGCAGTCTTCATATACCACCACCCGTAGTGACAGTGGAGGTGGGCTGACCCCTGAGAGTCACTACTATCCTGATTGCTCTACCTAAGGCTGCCCCTGGCAAGGGCCCAATGGGAGCCATGCTGAAGCTCAAACACTTATCTAGCCACATGGATTTGGGCAAGTCATTTAATTCTCAAGCCTCGCTTGTCTTGCCTACAAAATAGAAATAATGGCATTCCTTTACAGAATGGTTTGAATGATTCAATAATGGGTATAATCCAGAGCCTGGCCCCCTAGGATCTTCATAACTTATGTTGTGGTTATAGATAACATGATGATAATCAAGATGAAAATAACAATGATAATAAGCCTATTATCTAAAACTATGTGTACAATGCCCACCCCCATGGTACCAAAAGGATGCTTACAAGAGTAATGATATATTGAATCTGTCCTAGCGATTTGATTTGAAACTGTCTAATTGCTATTTGTTTATCAGTAAAATTCTGAAAGAAAAAAAAAGAGTAATGATAAGGCATCAGGGAACAAGGAGATGTGTAAAAAGAGAATTACCATTCCTTCAGCACCAAAGGAGAATAGGTACCCATGCGCCTATTGGAAAGCTATGTAGCAGTAGACAGAGGCTATCTGCACTGCATGAAGTGTTTCCCCTTTTCCCTGATCTTGGAAATCTTTCTGAGTATATGTCCCAGAGGCTCATGGAAGAATACAATTTATAGGACTTTCTGTTTAGCGACCTGATACCTAGAACTGAAATTGCCTAACCTTGGTTTGTAGAATCTCCCAGGTAGCTGAATGTGAGTAAGCTAGCCTGGAGAGGATCCTGCCCAGGAGGTATTTTGGAATCCTTCAAATAAAAACAATCAGATGCGATGACTCTGAAGCATGAACACCACTAATAGCATCGGTAGCCATGGGATGCTGTCAAGAATGCCTCAGATATGATTCCAGTTTCAGACAGGAAAATACAAACAGATCCACTGAGTTTTAATGAGCTCTGCCACAATCTGAAAGCTCTTTCATTAAGTCTAAAAATCTCTATCAAGACTGAATGTCAGTAAGCTCACCCTTAAAACACCGTGCAAATTGTGCAAGGAAAGACTGTGGTCATTAAAGTCAATGAATTGTGCTTACAAATTGTAGGTACAGATTCTATAGCATGGACAGAAGTGTTCTCTTGTCACCCAAGAAAAAATACAGTTCCCTGGAAATTAGTTTCTGAATGAGAGTACATCCAAGCCCAGCACCTGTCTGTGTGTGTGTTCGTGTGTGTGTGTGTGTGTGTGTGTGTGTGTGTGTATTGCTATATACTAGACATATGAGCCCCAAATGGTGGCCCAAGTTCTGTGGCCTTTGACATTATAATGCAGAGACCCAGAGTCCCATACATAGAGCCTCTTTGCCTTGAAGATTGTCTGGAGTGGGTAGAACAAATTTGTTTAAGACTGAAGATCTTCAAAAGTTGACCTCTTGCTCTCAGTACTAGAGGAGAAAATAAGCTCTCGTGTATCACTTGTCCACATTCAGTGAGCTAGAAAATATGAGATTGGCAACTCTTACAAGAGATGTTCAAGGCCCCCGTGGCTTCTGTGAATCTTTCCCCAAATGGGACTATGAGACGACATGGTGCAGAGCCACTTAGTACTCCAGATGTGGATCCTTGAGATATGTGGTTATTCTTAGGGATGTTGGGCTGTGGAAAGTAGATTACACTTATACTATATGCCTAAGAAAATCCCTTACAAGAATTACCATTTCACAAAGACATATTCAAAATTCTCTGCAACAAAGCCAAAAATAAATTGGGGAATTTTCACTGCCTTTGCTGCTCTGCTTTGAGATAAATGTTTGAGATCAGACCTGTGTTATTTTTAAAGATCCTTTGCAGAAAACTGTTATAAATTCAAATTATTATTTCACATAAAGAAATGGTATAAAGACAAAGATGTGCTTTCACTGGGTAGCACGTGACACTGCAGGTTGATTATTTCTGGAATCTTCATCAATAAGGAAGATGAAGTGCCTAGCTTGAGCAATTTCTTTAAATACTAAAATGGGGTTTATCTTTGGAACATGAGTAGCTGCTTGAATTTTCTTTCTTGCAATAAGTCTGTAACACTCAACTGCATTCGATGGCTTAACCAATCTGAAAGCTATGTCAAAATTGCTTTAAAAATCTCTGAGCATCCAATATATATACACTTGTTAAAATTAATTAGATCAGTTAGCATTTCTATGCACATTACAGTTTTAAATGTTTTACAGTCATTTTTATTAATTAATAAAGCTTTAATGGACAAAAATTGCACCATAAAATTATAATGCATGTGCTGTATTTTCAATTTTACTACTATTATCTTTAAATATTTTCCCAAGTGGAAACTCACTAATTTACAAAACATTCTCTCACAGTAGAGCTAAAAACCAGAGGTTTACAAAGGGAAAGAAATCTGATTGCTTTTCTCCCTGACCTGTTTTCTTCTGTTCTTCTTGTGAAGAATCTCAGAGCAACCCACCTTGAGCATTCTGCCTGTCTTGGAAGTGGCAGAAACAGTAGCAAATCCCAGCCAAGCTCCCCAAGAAGATATAAGCCGGCTCCAAGAATTACTCTGCTCCCATTTGGCATGGACAGTCTCCAACTTTCTTTAGAGCATGTCCTATAGTTACTGTACATACAAACACTCATACTTATACACTTCCTTATGAAGCACTGTGGTCTAGATTTTTAGATTTATGAGGCCAGATAGGCTATCTCATAAATATCAACTAAGTCACTGAAAAGTTAAAAGAATTATGGACACACCCAAAGATGCAGATGGTTGACATCAGAAAGTCCAAACATCTGACTGCAGACATGGATACTTATTACCCTACTTTGGAACATGCTGCTGGCAGGTCTAAATTAGTTTTTGGGGGGAACAGGGGGATACCACTTCCTACTCCTTGCATGTGGCCTGGCACAACTGCTGGCAACAAGAATTCAAGAGAAGCTCTTTCCTAACCTAAAAAGGCACATCTAGGAAATCTATCCAATCAGACAGCAACACTGAGCTATCAGTTGTCAATTCTAAGCAGAGAGATCAAAGCAACTCTTCTGAGAAGTGCCCCTTGGAATAGACTATGTGAAAGAAAGTCCGTTTTCCCAGTAGCTGAGCGCTTAGACAGTGACCCTCTTTGTCTGGTAGCTGACCTCTCTTGGGGACATGGGAGCATCACTCACCTGCCCTGTAACTCCAGCCAGGAATGTGGATGGACAGTTGCTTGTGGCCACCGCCGGCCGAAAGAGTTGTGTGGTGGCCTTTCCCTTTTCCACCAGTGACCTGGTCAGATCCCACATCTGCGATTTCTACTTTTTCCAGTGGAGGACGGTCACTCCAAGGACATGCACCAGTTCCCAAACATACCGGACCCAACGAAGGGTTTTCCTTCGAGTGACACTGCGGCAAAGCTGGATTCCAGGGCGAGCCTAGGCGGTGCTGGCTTCCCTGGAGGAGCTCCTGCTTCAGGGCTCTGTTCATTGGCTCTCCGTTCGCTATGCCATCTACTCCATCTGCTGTTAACCCGTGGGAACTACAACTGAGGTTGAGCGACAGGACGGATCTGTGCATTTGGGGAGTGACAACTGGGGCTTGCTCCACGGGCACAGAGAGAGACTTGTCCAAGTAGTAGATGGAATCTGGACACTGCCGAGACACCCGGAGGCGGACACAAGAAGTAAACACCAGTGGGCCTTTTCCGGCAGGCGGGGAGTCTGGAGTGAAACTGCTTTCTTTGCTATCCACGTGTGTGACCCAGTACTCGTGATCCGCACACCTCCGAGTGTGGACCTCAGGGACCTTCACCCTCATCACTGAGCCCTTTGTGGAGAACTCGGTGCAGGCGAGAGGCCCGTGGTGTGGACGTGAGTGGGGGCCACCAGCACGGGCAGAGGGACCTCGGCGCAGAGCACCGTCGACCCCACACTTGGGGCACAGAGAGTCTCCGACAGTGCCCCACACCAGGGCGCCGGCCGGGGGGCCCACGCGCCGCGCCGTGATGGTGATCGATGCGAATCCTTGGCGGGGGCGGCTGCACACGCTGTCCCCAGAAGGAGGCACGTCTATCTCTGGCCCTGGTTCATCTGACGGCGTGGGAATTCCCAGTCTGTCCGGAAGTAATGCAAACGCCCTGTGGATGTTGACGCCGCTGCAATGAGCCAAAGCAGGCTTCGTGAGACACTCTCGAGGCTGAGCCATCATGCAGGGCAGGGGCAACGCGGCCACATTTTCTTTTGATCTGTTCTCATCGATCAGCTGCGAAATGACTATGGATGAGATCATTTTGGTGTTTTGTGATGCCAGGGTTTCCTGCAAATGGAAAAAAAAAAATCCAATTATTGAAGCAGCCCACTACAATACAGGCTGTAAACTTTCGAGGGTCATCAGGAGGCCAGGGAACTGAGTTCATAACGCGGATTTCTTGTCCAGGGCTTTTCAGCGCACACCTGATGGCCCCTGTGAATGTTCACAAGGGCAAGAAACCCAGCTGTGTTTATGAGACAGCTACATGTTCTGCAACCATCCCTCTGACCAGTGCTCTTCTCTGCTTGGTCTTAAATTATTGTCATTGGAAATGATTAGACTTTGATAGTCACCTCCACCTGACACAAGAGTCCTCAGATATAAGTTAGCAACCTCAATGAAGAAGATAGCTCCTACCTGAAAGAGGGCTGAGACTCAGGGGGTGGTGGCATACGGTTCCGTGGGCAAGCAGTGCGCACTCCAGCCTGGAAACATCACGGGGACCTGGAACGCCCTTTCCACTGAGGTCAGGCTCAGTGCCTGCCCCACCCCCGCTGATTTAGACTGTAATTCCATTATTTCCCTGCTGTTTGGCATCACAGGAATCTGAATCCAATGTGGGAGACAATGGAGATCACATGCCCAAGTGCAGACAATTAACCACAGAAGAGACTGACGATTGGGTGACCTAACCTATCAGGTCGGGTGAGGGTGGACCAAGAGTGATTAGTACTACTAGCCTCATGTTGCTGCGTTTCAACACCTGTGTAAGCGTGAATTTTTGTCCACTATTTTCAAATGATCAAAGCATTTCATGCTTCCTAATCAACAGACTTTAAGTCCTAAACAGGAAATCACTGGTGTGTCCAAAATGTGTAGTATAATTTTATTTTATTTTTTAAATTTATTTATTTGTGTGTGTGTGTGTGCGTGTGTGTGTGTGTGGCCAGCTCAGCCCACCAGGGG
>NDGN011368940.1:0-10981 GCA_002564285.1 Tympanoctomys barrerae | reverse complement strand
TAGAATTGTTCTCCTCTCCCTCCCTTTGTCCCATTTCCCTTCGTTCCTTATTCTTCTCTTTTCAAAAAACATAAATAATCTCTTATGATCTGCTTAGGAAGAAAATTGTATTTTAGAATAGTTAGCATATTCCTCACATTCAGCTACATAATGTTACATAATGGAAGCATATAAGTGCAAAGAAAAATACAATCTTGTCTGATGAATGTGGTAACAGCTCCCTGGGGCAACAAATTAAGTACATCAAGGCAAATAATATTTAGACCAATCTACAATGGCATCAGACAACACAGTTGCTGATTGTAATAGAAAAAAGCTCCTTGTGCAGCTAAAAGTATACAAAGGTTCATCCCTACTAGTGAGCCTTCCGGACCCAGGAATTTCAAATGTAGCTCTAAATATAATAGTTTTCCATAGTGGATGTAGGTTTAAACATGATGCTAAGACACAAAGCTAAGAATCACTGGGTTATAAACTCTCTGGACAGAGAATAACTTCAGAAATGTAGCCCATTTACTTCAAAATTTAACTTTGGATTTCTATGAAAATGTTCCAGGATACAGCAGTCCTACAAAAACTAAATGCAAACACCTAGAATTCACTTCTTTTTGACAGGTGAACTCCTGTGATGGTTACAAAGTATCTGGATCTCAGCTCAATAAAGCAAATTGAACAGACCATCTATTACAGTCTGAATAATGCACTATGATTACAATGGAAGCAAGATGCCACATAAGTTTAATAAATGGAAACACATCATCTACTTTGGTTTACTTATTCATTCCAGGTCCAAAACAGCTCTTGAAATTTCTGAGTTTCTAATTTAGAAAATCTTAAATAGGGAGAGAATGGTTTGGACAAGCCTGGCTAACAGTTTTCAAAAACTCATTAGTCCTGTAAAGTTTCAATTTATTCTCTCAAATTTGCAAGGCTTCCAGCACATTTACCAATAATACCCTTTTCTTTTCAAGTTATCCTCACCTCCATCTGCAGTTCCCCATATCATTAAATGGAACACAGGGATGTGGCCGCAGAAAAACCATTCTGCGTTCCCTGCCAATAATTACTATTAAAAGAAAAGAAAGAAAAAAAGCAGACAATATTAAAACTTGTGGGTAGAATGGCTTCCCTCCTGGTGCACCCAAATTTCTCCAAGTGATGAGAATATTTCTGCAACATAACACTAACTTCAACCCATTAACAATACCCACTTGTACACCTGGCTCTGTGAAAGACAGAACACTCCCTATAGAACATTCCCGTGTGAATACATGCTTAATGATGGGTTTACACTCACAGAATAATCCAGCTGCATGTAGGCTGTACAGCCTGTACATATCTTGGGTCTTAATGCAGCCATGGACAGTCACCAGCATGGGCTAGAGGAGCATCCCTCAGATGTGGAAACCAAGTGATGCTAAGACAGTGCAGCAGTCACAGGGGAACTAGAGCAGGTCAGAGGTCAGCAATTAGATCAACGGGAATGTAAGTAGAAACCAGAACCATTTGCATGCACCACACATTGCTTCCTATGTAGCAGCCACACAGCTACTCTCCAAGTGGCGATGCCCGAAGTCCAGCTGGCTGACTCTGGCTACCCATCTTGGCTCTGATCAGCACCCTACCTGCTTGTTTGCTTTTTGTGTCAGAGTTCAGGGTGTGTGGTTTCCTTTATTCCACACTCACCTTCCTAAATGCAACCCCAAAGACTCCAATATTCCCTGTCCCTTGTGCTCTGGTCCTACCTGTGACACTCACTCTCAGCTTGCCCTGCTAAACCTCACTGGTGAGCAGATCACTCACTGCATGAACATTACAGCACCTTCAAGTCTGACTTCCCTCCTGCAGTGCCTACAGGCATGCTATGGGAGTAGTCTCCTGCAGGACACATCTGACTGCTGTGCTGCTGGGCTTGTAGGTGTGGGATGGCTCCCTCTGAGCCTTGAAGATGTGAGCAGGCCACAGAGCACTGGGAATGATCACACTCCTAGCAAACGATGACATCACACCAGGGACCTGCGATCTTGGTTCAGGTGATCCTCCCAGAAACCCAGTGGCAAGGTGATACCCTGGGTCTCCTTGGAAAAACCCTAAATTTAAGACTCAGAGGGAACAAGTACTGAAGGAGGAGAAAAATGAGAGGGGAGAAGAGTGAGGGGAAGAGGAAAAAGAGAAGAGAAAGGAGGAAGAAAGGAAGGAAGAAAGAAGGAAAGGAAGGAAAGGATAAAGAAAAAGAAAGGAAAAAAATAAGAAAAAAAGAAAGAATAGCCACATGCAGTGAGCTCAAGGAAGCAAGGATGGGCGAGTATGTGTAGTGAACTGTGGTTACAGGGTGGCCACTATATAAGGTGGAGCCATACTGAGATCCTTCTGGTCAGAAAGCACATATTGATCAGGGGTTCATGTGACAGCCACTGATCTGCTGACTGCTGACTCGCCTGGCTCATAGGACTTACAGAGTGGACCCCAGATAGAATGGGGATAGCCCAGAAGGTCCTACTGGCCAGGTACTAGTGAGGCCTAACTGGGTACTCCTACTTGGGCAGCAGGTACCTCCTACCACTCACTCATTTCCCATCCATGCCTTGTCTCTTCTCCTTGAGGGGTAGCCACAAGACACAGAGCTCTGTCAAGAAACACAGAGGTCTGGAAAGGTTTTTGCTCTGGGGATAAAAAGTAGGGAGCTTGATCTCCAGGCTTTGTGCTCCTTGTCTTCTTCCTCAAGTGGAAGAAGTGGACTGCAGTGGCTATCTGTGGCCACAAGGGAACAGCAGAAAGACATACCAACACAAAATGTCCATGGTAGTCTCAGAAATCCACTGACTCATCCCCAGAACCACCTAGCTCTGAGCTTTGGTTAGGAAACAAAGGAGACCCTAGTAAAGCAGTTGAATGGATCTCTATCCTTTGTAGCCAAATGCAAATTTAACAGAATAACAGTTTTGGAAAAAAAAAAAAAAAAAGACACCAGGACCCTGGGTGTCTCTTACAGCTCTGAAGACAAACTCATCAAATTCCCTAGAAGTCAGTTCTGTTTTAAGGAATATTCAAAGCATCCTTGTCCACCTACCTTTGCTTAGTGTGGGCCCAGGACCCCCAGGGCCCTGTTGGAAATGTAGGTTCCCAGACCCTGCCCATGACCTAGGGACCAACCAGACTACATCTTAATAGGTCTGGGTGATTTGTTTGCATTCTACTTTGAAGAATCCTGGGTAGGTCTGCAGTTTTAAATCTGGCTTCACTGTTGGTCAGCACAGACTTCTCCCTCAGGCATTCCAATTCAGGCAGTGTGGGAGAAAACCTCCCTTGTGATTCTGACATGCATTCAGGTTTGGGAGCTGCTTTGCTTATCAGTAATGCCTGAACCCCCAGCAGCACCACAAGAAACTAATTCTGAAGTCCCAGACTTGCCATACTAGTCTCTGGTGCGGCCAGAATCTGGGTTTGATCAGCCCCAGGGAATCTGATACCACTGATACTTCTGTCAGATGGAGAAGCTGTTTTGTGCAGGAGAGTGCAGTGGTGAAAGCTGTGGAAACGCCAAGGGGCAGCAGTGCTTTCCTGGCCCATATTGCCTCTAGCTACTATGGCTTCCCTTAGGGCAAATAATGACCTCACTCATCTTCACCTCCTCCCAGAAGTACCCCACAGAGCAGGCAGGAAGTGCCTATCAGTATCAGTCACTCTATCAGCCATAGCTGTCTGATCTTGACAGCAGAGTCAGGACCAGAAGGACTTAACAAATGTTTTTGGCCATGTCTCTCATCCCTGAATGCTTCAGCTACAGATCTTTTTCATCTAATTCCTTCTTCTAAGTCATGCAGTGCTGTTGGTCTTGGGTTATTTCTGGGCCATACTCTGCAGCCTGAGCCAACTGCTTTAGCCCATTAAGGAGCCCACACTTCAGATCTACCTCTCCAACATGGCCCTGTGGCAGGTCATCAGTGTTTGGCATCCTGAATCCTGAAGGAAAGGTGAGGGCTCAGTGGTCACCAGCCTATTGTGTCTGTTGGTGATGGCAGCCCTAAACCCATGGACAGAACAGGAGTTGTCCATTGAAAATAAAAGTGGACCATATCCTGTCAAATGTTTGGAGCTGAGCAAGACACAATGTTGATTCTCACTTCATAAAATGACATCCCAGGAAGCTAGCAGTACTGCTGGCACTAGGATGGGCAGAGGAAATGGCCCATTTCAATGAGCCAAAGGTGGGATATGGAGAGAGTGGAAAATGGAGATGGCCCCTGGGATCCCATAGTTCATACAGACACTTCTGCCATGTACTGTTCATGCCAGAAATTCTGGCTGGGATTAAGCTGCATTAGGTACAGCCAGGGATGAACCACTGTGCCAGCCCTAGGGGCACCTCTACAGGTGAGAGAGGCTTTTCCTGTGCTACTCCTGCTCCAGTATGCCCAGAACAGGATCCTCCCTCCCAGTGGCTATACCTTCTTCCTAATCTTAGGGGCACAACCTGACAAGCACTGGCTCTGCACAGAGTAAGCAAGGGCCCACACTGCCCAGGCTATATCTCTTCAAGGTCTCAGATCTCTTCTGGTGCTGAGACAGCCATGGGGTCACAAGTATCCATCTGGGAATAAGTGGGGGAGGCTATGGTGAAGCTGATCTTCCCTCCACATGAAGGAGCCTGGGGCCTAGGCTGTCCAATGTCTGCTTCCAGGATCATATTATCTTCAGGAGCTGGTGAAAGCCCTGGGTGATAGTCCTGTGTGGTCCTTGTCAGGCCAGGAGAGACAAGGCATGCTGGGCACACAGCTTCAGCAGCTTCATACAGCTCTAGCTAGGCACCTAGTAATCCCTTGCAGCCCTTAGCTCCTAGCTGTCCTCTAACCTTACAATTCTTGGTTAGTCCTCAGGGGTCCCCTCCGCTGGGCAAGCACACCCAGCAGCACAACCAGACCCAACATCCTTCACCAAGACCCAAAGTAGCCTAAGAGTATTTGCGTGATTCCAAAGTTTCACCTGCTTCAGGTGCACATAGGCATGTGTAAAGATCATGTGTACATGAACCTCTGAGCCAACATGGACATGAGGTTGCCATCCACAAGTCACTGCCGGAAGCTCACTTGTGTCTGCCCTATTCATTGGCCTCATACTTGGCCACAGAGAACTGGATCTAGGTACCACCAAAGCCACAGAGCTTGTTCTTCAGGAATTTGTAGTAGGAATTAGCATATTTGTGTTATAGGAGAATCTGTTTTCTACCTTTTAATTTTGTACTAGAAGTACTTGGAAAGATCAGAATGCTTTATTGGTGTATTTCCAAATGAAGCTATCTCTAGTTTAAAAATCAAAAGGTATGGAAAGACACCCTCAGTGGCCCTTAGCAAAACAATGAGAAGGGAGTTGTTGCACTGGGCAGGGAGTCTATGGCTCCTATCCATCTTCACCATCTTCTCACACCAAGATTAAAGGTCTGGCCTTGCTAGGCGTGCCAGCAATTCCCTCTAAACACAGCAAGCATTCTGGTCATGGGATTCCAAAATACCAGCGCAAAAGCTACAATCTCAGTTATAGAGGGGTAGAAAAGATAATAGTGAACATGTTATTAAGTGCTTATAAAATATTAAATATTTTCTAATATAATAATTAAGCTGGCATTGCAAACACAATATTGTTTCTTCCGTGTCTGCAAAGTTTAGAAAATCTAGTGGCTTTTTTTCCCCTCATGGAGGCACATTCCTTGATAAATGATTAAGTTCAGCATTGTTTTCTATTTAAAAAGTTTAATTTCTTATTCTGGAAAATACGTGCCATCTGAATTAGTGCACCTCTTCTGAGGATGTGGATTTCTACTTTAAGGATATACACGACTTATCAAAAACTAGAAAATTCTATTAAATGCTGCAATTAAGAACAAAACAATTTAAATTAATTCTTATAATATTATATGATTATGATTGGGGTTTAAGAAATTTGAAAGTAAGATTTTCAAATGATCGTTTTAATCAAAATGCCATTTTTCTACAAGCTTTTGGATTTATGTACTCTAGTTCATTTCTGGTTTGGATATTTGTATTTACAAATACTATTTTAATGCACCTATTGTTTTTATGTAGCCTATAAACCTTCATTTAATGTTCTCAAAATCAATCAGGTTAGATTTCCTCTACCATATACTGCAGGCAAAGTAAGCTGGAAATTCTTTACAGTTTTCATGGGAAGTGGGCATCCATCTCCAAGGCAGGGAGCCCTCCATCCCTGAACACACAGGGTTTTTTTTTTTTTTTTNTTAGTTTTGTATTTATTTATTTGGTACAGGGTCTTGCTACACAGCGTGGACTCACAGTGATCCTCCCTAATGTTGGGATTATGTGCCACCATGCCTGGTCTCACTGGCTGGCACAGTGCAGGCCATGCTTCCAGGATCACATCTTCAGGAGCTGGTGAAAGGCCTGGGATTGAACCTGGGTCCTTGCACTTGCCAGGCGGGCACGTAGCCCGTTGAGCTGTCTTTCTGGCCCCCACACAGGGTTTATATAAGCCTCCTGTGTACTGCTAGTTTGCTTCATGCCCTGTCTGGGTGCTGATGTGAACCCCAGCTAGGTTCCTTTGAGAATGAGCCCAGCAGACCAGTGACGATGCCAACACATGAACTCTTCTGAGTTTCTCTTTCCAGGGATTATGACAACACATTGAACTTGTCTTCTTATAAATACTGAGTTTGGTCACAGTTTTAATTCCTTCAAGACCACTAAATACATGTTTCTAAAACTGAGAATCTTAATTAAGGGTTGGGAAAGAAAAAGATGATTAGGATCAGAGCTTAGCCTCAGGGAACATCATGAAAATAACCAAGTTATTTTAATGTAAACTTGATTTCCCATATTCTTTAACCAACAGTTGACAAGGTCAGCAGGAGCAAGACAAAAACAGAATTGGGAAACCAGGTTATGAGATAAACCCTGGGTGAGAGATGACAAATGCCAGGGAGACTACATATGGCTTTAAGACAGGCAAGAAATTAAATGTAAATAAAACGGGCTGAGGTGATAGCTCAGTAGAATAAGTGCTTGCCTGGCAAGCACAAGGGCCTGAGTTCAATTCCCGGTTTCACAANAAAAAAAAAAAAAAAGTAAATAAATCAGGAACACATTTAAATGCGGAACTTTATTTTCGTGTCCTATGAAATGTACTGAGACTATACTAAAATAAATAGTTTTGTGAGGAAAATATATTTATAAATATTTGGTAGTTTTTTCCTCAAATTGCCTGTAGCCCCTAACTGAAATGATGAAGTTTATGTAGCTCTTTTCTTTGTTAGTAAAGATGCAGTAATTTAAAAAAAAAAAAGATGCAGTAATTTATTGGGTGAAATTAGAGGATGGCTCTACTTATTATTTAGCATGTGCCTACAAAGATAAAGGAATTGCTTAGAATTAAGAGTGAATTTTTTCAACCCCAAATTTAAATGTCTGATTATCATACTTTCCTCATGAAGATTCCAGACCTAACATACATGCATCACTGAATAGTGACAAGGGAAGCAACTCAGCAGAGGTGCCTGCTGCCCTTTGTGGCAGAAAATGACTCTGTTACTAAAAACCAGATGAAAAAGCAAATGGGACAGGTGTAACATGGACTTCTGTTCAAAATTTATCTTTAAATTATCAGAATGTATGGGGAAGTTTTAAAGTACCTTTTCATTACATATTAATAAAACTTCCCATCTGAAGTAGAAATTAAATTTTTAGGCTTTCAGCAGTGGTGTTAGGAGGCTGCAACACATTTCTTGGTAAATTAAGGTTGTAATGAGAGCTATTCTTAAATTATCCTTGATACAGCAAACAGAAAAAAATCAAATAAAACAAACATTTTATACCTTACATATAATCATTAAATCTGCCAACTCTTAAAAAATGACTTTTGTCTTTTAGATATTTTTATCCCTATGGCATTAAAATTCAGATGTCCCTTAAGAAAGAAAGAATGCAAACAAATGGAATTAGTGAATATTTAAATACCATGGATGAAAAGTAAATGACTCATATTCTTTGTAAGTATTCTGGTTGTAGATCATTCTAGAATTTAAAAATGTGTATGTGTGTGCACACGTGCACGGGAGGGGGAACGTTACAGAAATCCCATGCTCACAAATAATGACATTTGGAACTACTATAATCAAACATTTATTTCCACATTTGAATCATATACAGTGAGTGATTCACACCAATATGAACAGGTTCTTGTGTCTCTCATTCCATGGGCATGACTTGCCTTTCATTGTTGAGGATACAACAGAACCAAGAATACTGACACCAGTTACATCTCTTCTTCCCTTCTCACCGACATCCTGGTTTTCCTGCTGGCTTACCCTAGTGCCCAGTGATTTCTAAGCTAGTCCCAGAAGTCATGCTTGCAGCCACCTATACATTGAAAGCTGTGATACTTTCAAAGAAATTAGACTGAAGAAGGCAGACAAGAGTTATAAATTAGAGTCACTGCAATGATAATGGTTTTGGTTCTCTAATACTTTACTAAAAACAAAGAGAGCAATGACCACGGCATTCAGCTGCATACTCTTTGTGTGTATGCATCATCCTTTTGAGGGGGCTGGCTGTGTGTAACACACACAGATAAAAAAAATCAAATTGTTCATTAAAGTCTATTTTCTAATCGAAAAGGCAAAAGCATGTTTACAGAGTGTGATTTTTATTCTACCTTAAATATAGCTGCATTTTTAAAAATTAGTAAATTTAGTTTTAAAAAATAAAAATGCAAACACATTTTTCATGGTCTAAAATGATTCCATACAGTTGCTTTAGCAAAGAATTTTTGTAGTAGGTTTTCATATTATGGAATAATACTCTAAAGTAATTACTTACATTTTCTATTTAAATACTGTCAATGAGGAGGTCTAGTGAGTTTAGAGGGAAAAAGAAAGGTGTACATTAGTGTAGTTTTTTTTTTTTTTTTTTTTTTCAAAATGGAATTTTTGTAATGGAAAAGATTCAGGTAACATCACTTCTGCCCACGTAGAGGTAAAGAAGCAAACTTAACAAGGGCGGGGGGCACAGCCTGTGACCCAGGACACGCTCTCCTCTCCTGTGTTGCCTGGACCCCACTGCATGCAGAGGGATGGGCCCCAAGTGAGGGACGCAGAAAACCAACTCACACTCAAACCTGGTAGCAGAGTACCAAATGGTGGGACAGGCCCACTGTGATTTCATTTCAATGTTTCCCTTTTATAGAGTGCTGAGAATACTTAGTATTTCCTTTTTAAGTGAAAAAGAGAATTTTTCCTAGTATTACAGAGAACATTTTGTAGCTTAAATTCTAACACTGCCAAAAATTAGTACATAGCCCCATGAACATAAATTTTCATACTCACACGTCCTTCATGAAGCACTAAGCTGTAGGCAACTGTGCAGATGAATAAACAAATACTCTCTCCCTAGCTCAGCAAAAGTATTTAGTAAAGGAGCACAGGTTTCACACAAAGGTCTAAAACATGGGCTGCAGGGTGGTGAGTGTGGTCAGGCAGGCTGGACAGAGAATCACACATATAAACTCATCACTCTACCTCCAGTATGTGCCAGAAAAGAATGGAGGGCTTTGGATTTTGACAGCATTAGACAAACGGCCAAAATACATGTGGTGATCTGGAGTGGGCTGGGCTGGAATCACACACGCAGCCGGGTAAAAAGAAATGCTCCTGATATTTGCTGTGGCTTTGTAAAACATGAAGTGGGAACCAGGCAATGGCTGCCAAGCCAAAGACAAGCAGGTGGGAGCCCAGATGCCTTCAAGCTTCTGCGGAGATAAGATTAAACAGAGTTTGAAAACAGTTGCTGCTTAGCCCTTTAGCACTGCTTTGTAATTAGTTTTAAATGTTAACCATTTCTGTAATGAATGCAGAACAGGAAATGTATTTGGATAATTTTTTGGGATTGTTGCCATTTATGATTCTTTGACACAAGTTCAAGTAACTAAAATTGGCGTCAGAAACAGATACCTAGGCTTACTAAAGTCCAAACACCTCTGCTTTAATATCTGAAAATGTTTTTGAAATCCAAGAAATAAATTCCTTTTCCCTTGCATTTTAATTTATATGAATGATTCTAATTGGCTATAGCACTTTTACTAGTTCCTTCTTAAAAAATTAAATTCATCATCTGATTTTGTCAGGTTACATCTGATTTCCATTCTTGTACTGAAATCAAGTGGTTTAATTTCTAAGGCTTCTGAAGTCTGCTGAAGGTTGGCGTGGGCTAGCTAGCTAGCTTAGTTGTTAGTGCCTTTATCATCCCCCCCCCCAAAAAAAGCCTAATCCTTCCCTGATAAAGATTACTGTGGCTTCTCTGTATCAGTAGCTATTTTTTTAAATTTTTTTCTCAGAAAAGAAATGGATTACATATCATAAAATCCAGAAGCAATTAAATTATTTAAAGTTGTGAGTCTTATCAATTGTTATCCATGAGATAAAGCTTATTTAAAGATAAAGAATGTCCTCCATTTGGAGAACAGACACAGGGCCGACATTAGTAAACTCATGCAGCTGTCTGTGGTGTTGGTGGTACAGTGAGCACATTCCTGCTCATGTTTCTTCCTGCAACATAACTTGATGCACATTTATTTATGTGACCTGAAAAACCATTATTTTCACTTATGCCAGTGAGGGGAAGGCAACTGAGTCCAGTCATCTTTGGGCACGGCTGAGTCTTTAACAAGTAGGCATTTTCTATTACACTTTCTTCCATGAGTTGTGTAAAAAAATTCTAAAATTAGAAGAATGAATTTTTATTTTGGAAAAAAGCCCCAAAGTTGCTGATATCTAAGCTGTCAATTCTCACTGACTTTCCTTGTAGCACACCGTGGGCACACATCCACCATAAATGACCACCTCAAATTACACTTTTCCATGAGAAGAATCAAGGAACGCAGTACAGAAATAATATCACATCCTGCATTTTATTCAGTTCCATATGACAAAAATAGTAACCTAGACTAAGACATCCAG